>VDFB02255687.1:0-248921 GCA_007258455.2 Sequoia sempervirens
CAACAATGACTCGAGGTTCAAAGCAGATAGCATAAACTCAAACTTTGGAGTTCAAGTCCACAACCACGAGCTATCTTGGACTTTGACCTCAAGCTAAAATTCCACTTACTCCAATTGCTCAAGCTCCCAAGCAAAAATTACAAATTCTTGGACTTTAAAGCTTGGGATGCAAACAAGGGACCAAGGATCTTGTGACACCAAGTCTGAAACTCCAATTCATGACACTTTGAACTCCCTTGAAATCCACCTTAGTCTTTGGAGTTTGAGTGATGAACAATGCCTTGTAACAAACACTTAATAGTTGCATTAAGACACCAAATTCTAAACACCTTCGACTTGAAGGTCTAAGACACATTGAGCTCCTTGGACTTTGGATTCCAAGGTGTCATTTCGCCAAATTGCTAGCTCCACTGAGGAGGTTGAACTTCGAAGCAATGTAGGGTCTAGCTTCAAACTTTAGGGTTAGAATAGGCACTTGGACTATAGAGTTCAAAGTGCTTTTGGCACCAAGCCAACTCCAAGTTCAATGGGGACCAACACTTGTGCAACCTTGGGCTTTAGGGTTTGAATGGTAGTGTGAGTTTGGCCTTCAGGTTTTGAGAGACAACTATCGACACATAAGCCTTGGGACAACTTGTTACTTCGAAACTCCAAACTTGAAGACTTTGGGCTTCTTTGTAGTTTGGACTTTGATTTTTGAGGGAAAATTTGCCACTTGGAGTGTACAAGAATTTTTATATGGCAAGGGTAGCAAGCTTACTTTTTTTGGTTGATGAGGCATAACTTCCTCATTTTGCGTATTGATTGAAAATGGTCTAGACCAAGTACCTAGGCACCTATGGGCCCCCACATTGGCTAAGTGTTCTTAGTTTCCTCAAATAGTGGTCCAAGCCCAAACAAAGTGAAAAACATTTTCACAACATGCCATGCAAAACAAGGCAAGGTTCATAGGGGAAAAACCCAAGAAGATGTAATACTACCAAGCAATGTAGCATCATTTAAACTCAAAAAAGGGGTATGAACCCCCAATTTGGCCATGACAAGATCTGGTTCAAAAGGTAAGAAAGCAAACCTATGAAATCACATTTTCTAAGCTAACCAACCATGATAAAGACCATTAAGCAACAACACAAGATTTTGACTTCATGGTTGGTTATAACATAACAAATATTGAATTGCATCACTTCCATGGGTGGAAATTAGTAGAACATATCGATGTCCAATAACATCTTATACATTTTAAATAAGGATAACAAAGGTATTGGATTTTATACATTTCTATAAAGCAAGATAGAGGATAATAACACATGATAGAGGACATAACTCCCTACATACTCTTGAAGCTACTCTAGCATTCAACTTCCCCAATGGTGGTTCAATGTCACTCAACCAAATGGAACCCTTAGGCCCACCCCGCTAAATTGGGAGACAACTAATCCATGTAGTCCAATACACTCACAATCCATACATGGGGTTGGAAAACATACAACACCACCACACAAATAGGGATTCATCAAGCATACAAGAGGAATAACGTTCACCATACAATACATACACATGCCAAATGCATTCTTACAATGCCATACCAAGTAAACAAGTACGAGGAGAACATCCAACATTGTTAATCAAGCACTTGAAATCTCATACAAGGCACAAGATACACATACACATGAAATTGGGAAAAGCACACCAATCACACATAAGAATGCAGATCACAAGCTCTCATTTAATGTGCAATTCAAGGCACAAAAAGGAGAGAGGGTTGAATATTTACATATTGTCCATACAACACATGTGGGCTTCCAAGAAACATACATGAGAGAAGCAAATCCCCAATCAAAGCATCCATAAACTACTTACATCAATACATGGGTCACCAAGCATGTATTCACAAAGTCCTAATCACACCATTGATGCATACACCTAGTACGCCCATCAACACATAGAATACCAAGTAAGCATGCACAAGGACTCAACCACACATCAATGTATGCACAAAGGGAGGTATCGACATATCTCCCATGAGGCAACCGTGAACAAGGTGGATGAGACATGCCAATCAAAGAACCATGAATTGCATGCACACATTTGGTATGCAAGCTATTCATGGGATCCCAACAAAAGAAGATGCTGAGCCCCACATAGGACATAGGGATTAGCATGCTTTCAAACTGAATCATAGTATGAGAAGTTGTGGCCAATCCACATATATTGTGGCCCTACAATTTGCTGAACCCTTTGTGGGGTTGGATAGGGGGCACATTTGAGGGAACAAAGGGTCAACCAACAAGATACAATTAGTGGGATATGCAATCATCAACTAGTGCAAACACATGCTAATCACATCAACTACCTAAGGTCTTTACAAGCAAGGCATACTTAAGGAATATACAATCATCAACGAATGCATAGACACTTTATTCACATCAATACATAGAATGCCACACAAATACACATGAGGGATTCTATCAACACCATCCATGCATAAACCCGATTAGAAACAAGAATACTCTCCTATGTAAGATTGGGAAGGACATGCCAATCAAACATTTACAAGGAATGGCATCCCAACATATGAGCACACAATTGAATTTGTGCAATGGTGCATAACTCAAAAATGTGGTCCAAGCAAGACACCCATACTCCAGTGGTTCCTATCCTATTCCATGCTAATTCCTTATTCTCACAAATTACATTGCATCCTCAATTTTTAACTTTCCATTTTCATAGCCAAATCACAAGCGAGATTTTTCACAACATTAAGATTCCAAAGAAAAATTTTCACCAAAATTTCTAACATTGAATCTCAACAATTCAAGCATAACCCTTTTGAAACTCAGGGCCTTGATAACACACTTTTTAACTCGCATCAACATTTCATAGAAATTTCAGCAACATTACAATGCTATTTCAAAATTTCCAAGAATATTCAAACACATATAAACTAAAAAATCCCTAATGCAATTTAAATAGGGATTCCTTCTGTGAAATAAACCCCATGGAAGGGCTACCATATGCTTCACCTATTGTGGGCATGGCCAAAATACAAAAAGGGAAAATTTCATACAAAGAAATACTAAAAAATAAAGCTGAAATTTAACCATGTACCTCACAACGAAGCTCAATAAAAGGATGGGTTAGAATAGAGGTTTGAGAAAGCAGCCCTGCCACTTTATGTAATGTCCCCTTTTTAGCTCGTTGCCGTTTTTGGTGGATTAGCCTATTACCTGACCCTTGTAGGCTAATGCAAATGGTTTGAGGGTCTTGTTTGGCAAATATCAGAGTGTTTTCTTCTCCAGAGCATAGTGTGGTTTAGGGTTGGCCTTCGTTTGGTGTTTCAAGATTCAGTTTTACACACTTACTATTTATAGTAAGTCACCAGGTCATGTGAGTCTAGTACTTCTATTTATAGTAAGGTGCCTGGACTTGTTGTGGATGCAGTATTCGACTCCCTAGTTCAGACGACATGGAAAACAGATGTTTAAGAGAGATATGATATTTTTAATTATTATTAAAGTTAATCTTTAATAATAATTAATTATTTATTCAAAAGGTGCATTATAAAGTTATATTATAACTTATTGTCAAAGGGGGCCATTTAATAAGTTAAAAGACATTTTAATATACCTTGGTATTGGCGCCCATTTAATGTGACTTTATAAAAGTCATCAAAACATATATAATATATATTAATAATTTAAAAGGCCCTCTTTGGGAGTCGTGCTTTTCAAGAGAAGTATATATGCATCCAAGAAGGCAATCGATGTATTCTTTTATGCATTTTATAAACTTGGCCTTTTGTGAGCTTGGTGTGTGAGAAGAAACCTGGGGTTTCTGCAATTTCTTGGCAATGGAGAACGTGGTATCTTCATTGATCAGCATTCTGAGGTTGTGAGACATCAGCTGAAGATTGCTTGTGAGTTGGCTTCATTCAGGAGTCAGCATTGTGCAAATTGGAGAAGTTTTTGAAGGGTTTGATGAATTACTTTTGCAAAGATCAGAAGACTTTGTTGCCACTAACAATAATCTGATTATACACCTCTGCTGGGCGTGTTATTGACAGATTGCAGGCCATGCAATTCTGATGTGACCAAGCCATACCATTCTGGGGTGAGGTGAGTTGTCTTGAGGCTGAGACACCTTGAGCTGGATGCTGCAAATTGTATCTTTGGTGGCGGCTAGAGGTTAGAAACAATGTGGAAGCATTGATTATGTGGAGAAGTCAATTAAAGTTGCTAATCATCCTCTTCAAGGGTTTATTCAGTGCTGCTGTTATAAGTTTCAGAATTGGAATTAATCTTGCCAACTTTTCTGGGTATTCGGTAATTGAAAGAATTGCAATGTTAAATCCTGATTTGAATATTGATTGTTAAGCAAACTATATGTAATCAAATTTGGATTGCTGATGCAATAATATCCATTTTCAATACCTTGCAATCTATATATGTATTTTGCATTTTTTTTTTCTTTCCTGGCATTACTTATCATTGAAAATCTCAAACAAGGCAAACAAGCATACTCTTTGAAAACCCAAGAAAAAATATAGAGGCAGAAATTATAGATTTGATGTTTCCACCTGGGGTGGAACACTACAGTGGTATCAGAGCAAACATCTTGACATCCTGTGAAATTATAGTTGATGAGTGAAGATTTCATCCAGTACCATAGGGGAACAGAATAGTGGCAACCACCTTCAATTCCTGAGGGTGAGACCGTGTCAGAGATATTGGGCATCCATCACTCCAGCTCTAGTGACAGTGACAATGACAGTGTGACCAACATTATGGCTGGGAGGGATAAAGGGCGAGCACGTTCACTCAGTCCTGTTTCCGAGGAAGCGAAGAGAAAGTATGAGCACATGATGGACATGATGTTGCAGTTGATGGGAACCATAAGACAATCTGTGCCACTGCAGAACACAGGATACCAGGGACAGACGAGTGGTACACATGGTGAAGTATTACAGCAGTCTACTACTTCTATTGGTTCAGTCCTCAGACCCAATCAGCCTACTTTTGCTCCTAGGGAGGAGGCATAGTGTCCTTAGACTCCACCAGTTCAAACACCCGAGCATCATGTACTCTCCGCAGCAGACATCACCAGGCACTATGCAGAGTACATGTCTTTAGCTCCAGATATTAGGGAGGCATTATCCCTTAATCAATTTTTAGACCTGAAAAAGCCTCAAGGTGGTGGTGGGGTTAGAGCAGAGCAGCGAGCACAATAGGCTCCCTAGGGTACTCGGGATTTTCAGTAGGCAGTCAACAAGGTTACTTTACCTCATTTTGATGGCAGCGACAAATGTACAGCTAGGTCATGGGTCCAGAAGTTGGATAATTACTTATCTCTGAGGCCTATGCAGGAGGATGAGGCCATCAAGTTCGCTACCTTGCAGTTAGACAGATTGGCTCAGGACTGGTGGCATCATGGTATGGTCACCTTACATTATCATCTTGTTACCACATACCACAAGTTTACCAATAGATTGATCGAGTGGCTTGATAGGAAGGACCCCGAGTTATATTTCAGAGAGCTTGCATAGCTCAAGCAGGTGGGTGGTTTGGAGGCCTACATCAGTGAGTTTTAGAGGCTCTCCATGATGGTGCCTAGCTTGTTAGAAAGGAGGTTAGTTATTCTATTTACAGAGGGATTGTTTGAGCCCATGAGAGGATGGATCAAGGCTTTTGATCCCCCTTCATTATAGGAGGCGATGAAGAAGGCGCGAAGTATGAAGTTGGCTGCCCCAAAAAAGCAGTTTACTCCTAAAGATATTACTTCTTCCAACAATGAGAGTCCTCAACAATTTGCTGATAAGAAAAAGAAATCAGCAACTAACTAAGGTGGATGAGGAGTCACAGGAGGAATTGAGGAAGAAGCAATTGTGTTATTGGTGCAAAGAGCCTTACACCAGAGAGCATGACTGCCCTTTGAGGCCTAAGGGCAAGGCCAACCGTATGATGTGGGTTTATTATGAAGATTCCAATTCTGAAAATTCAGATTAGCAAGCTGCTCTAGAGGATGATGAGGTTGGAAAAGCCTCTACAGAGTTTGGATCTGATGCAAATTTGTCTCCTTTGGCCTTATTTGCTAATATACAGAAGGGAACTTCATTCAGAATCAGGGGAACGGTAAATGGACAGCGTTGCATTGCTATGCTTGACACTGGAGCAACACATAATTTTATCGATGAGGGGTTTGTGGCCAGTTGTAGACTCCAGATAGAGGACTTCGCTGGGTTTAGAGTTAGAGTTGCCGATGGATATACCCTCACTTGCACCAGGCGGATATGTAATCTCACTCTATTGTTGAATGACTATGAGTTACAGGCTGAGTTCTATGTGGTCAACATGGGTGAGACGAACATAGTGTTAGGCATGAAATGGCTCCAAGATATTGGAGAATTTACCCTCAACATACCTAAAATGGAGATGAAGTTCAAAGTGAATGGTAGAGGTTACGTGTTGAGGGGAATTGCAGATGGGAGCTTGCGTTCTATCTCTCTTTGTAGAGAGAAGAGCGGAAGGGGAGAGAAGGATGTGGTACAGGAGGAGGTGTGCGAGTCAGTGCAGGAGTTTGATTCTACTCGTTGCTCCAGCAGTTTGGAGATGGATGACCTAGATCATCATGGAGGAGTTGTGCAGTTTGTGAATAATCCATTATTCGAGTCTGATGTTGGATTGGTTTAGGACAATCCACTCTTTGAGCTTGATGTTGATCTTCCTCCAGGTACCAGTACAAAGTTGGACGATAATCGCAGTGTTTGGGATCCTTCTAGTGCATCAGGATTCCGGGTAGGGCTCACTGAGGAGTTTTACAGTGTGTACACGGTGAGGAATGCCTACAGTTTTTTTTTTGATTCACTTGTACATGATTTGTTTTAGATGCACAGTTCTAATGCGCTCGTGGTGGACAGTTGGTATGATATCTTACCTTGCATAGATATGGGAAGCAAACTTTGTCAGCATTCTAAGTCGCTTCCCCTTGAGGTTCATACTCCTGAGACACCTGATATTGGGGTGGATGTGGTTCATAGTGATTTGTCAGTTGTTCTGATGCTGGTGTTGCAGGAGTTGGTTGGTGATATCAGGGACATTACATAGTTCTTCCCTTGGGACCCAGGTGGAGTGATATTTTAGAGGGTTTTCTTTTGGCAGTTGAGATTGCTTAGGGACAAGCAATTTCAGGGAGGGCGGATTGTAATGTCCCCTTTTTAGCTCGTTGGCGTTTTTGGCAAATTAGCCTATTACCTGACCCTCGTAGGCTAATGCAGATGGTTTGAGGGTCCTGTTTGGTAGATGTTAGAGTGTTTTCTTCTCCAGAGCATAGTGTGGTTCAGGGTTGGCCTTCGTCTGGTGTTTTAGGATTCAATTTTACACACTTAATATTTATAGTAAGTCACCAGGTCATGTGAGTCCAGTACTTCTATTTATAGTAAGGCGCCTAGACCTATTGTGGATGCAGTATTTGATCCCCTAGTTCAGACGGCATGGAAAACAAATGTTTATTAAGAGAGATATGATATTTTTAATTATTATTAAAGTTAATCTTTTTAATAATAATTAATTATTTATTCAAAAGGTGCATTATAAAGTTATATTATAACTTATTGTCAAAGGGGGCCATTTAATGACTTAAAAGATATATTTTAATACACCTTGGTATTGGTGCCCATTTAATGTGACTTTATAAAAGTCATCAAAACATATATAATATATATTAATAATTTAAAAGGCCCTCTTTGGGAGTCGTGCTTTTCAAGAGAAGTATATATGCATCCAAGAAGGCAATTGATGTATTCTTTTATGCATTTTATAAACTTGGCCTTTTGTGAGCTTGGCGTGTGAGAAGAAACCTGGGGTTTCTGCAATTTCTTGGCAATGGAGAATGTGGTATCTTCGTTGATCTGCATTCTGAGGTTGTGAGACATCAGCTGAAGATTGCTTGTGAGTTGGCTTCATTCAGGAGTCAGCATCGTGCAAATTGGAGAAGTTTTTGAAGGGTTTGATGAATTACTTCTGGAAAGATCAGAAGACCTTGTTGCTGCTAACAACAATCTGATTATACACCTCTGCTGGGCGGGTTATTGACAGATTGCAGGCCGTACAATTCTGATGTGACCAGGCCGTACCATTCTGGGGTGAGGCGAGTTGTCTTGAGGCTGAAATGCCTTGAGCTGGAGGCTGCAAATTGTATCGTTGGTGGCGGCTAGAGGTCAGAAACAATGTGGAAGAATTAATTATGTGGAGAAGTCAATTAAAATTGCTAATCGTCCTCTTCAAGGGTTTATTCAGTGCTGCTGTTATAAGTTTCAGAATTGGAATTAATCTTGCCAGCTTTTCTGGGTATGAGGTATTTGAAAGAATTGCAATGTTAAACCCTGATTTGAATATTGATTGTTAAGCAAACTATATGTAATCAGATTTGGATTGCTGATGCAATTATATCCATTTTCAATACCTTGCAATCTGTATATGTATTTAGCATTTTTTCTTTCTTTCTTGGCATTACTTATCATTGAAAATCTCAAACAATGCAAACACGCATACACTTTGAAAACCCAAGAAAAAATATAGAGGCAGAAATTACAGATTGGATGTTTCTACCTGGGGTGGAACACTACACTTTGCATGCCACAAACCCCAATCCAAGACACCAACCAAGACAGCAGCTCCCACGTCCAAGGGATGGAAGGGGAGAAGAGGAAAAACAAGGTAAAACAGCAGCCACAAACCCCACACCCTTTATACTATACTCTTCCTTTTGTCATGTGATCCCAACAAAAAGCAGCCCTGAAGAATCCTCATGCCTAGCAGCCATGAAGAGAGGGAGAGAGAGACACATCAAGGAGGGGGAAGATGAAGGGGATTCTAGAATGCAGTTCCAATATACATAAGTGGAACCCAAACACAATTTTAAATTTAAGAGCATCAAAATGTATCAAGGAAAGCTCATCCATGCACTAGTATTCATTCACTAGGCCATGAGAAAATCAAAACAGCAGCATTCCAATTCACACAGTGGTGCATTGTAATGTCCCCAATTGGACAGGCCTTAGGAAATATAAATTTTTCCTGATGTGTGCAAGCTGAAATGTTAAGAAATAGTAAAGTAGATACCAAACCCCAATGAAATAAATGCTAATCAGCAATATAAGTAGCATTGACAATATTAGGAAACCCTTATCAAACAAAATATTCAACCATGAACAACAGATCCAACATTCCACAATGTTGATTTGATTTTTGGAAACCCTTGAATGACAAATTAGTCAATAATAACAGCATATCCTAACTAATAATGGCTGGTATGAACTTGAAAATGCTTGTATGATGAAAATATGATAATTAAGATGGTAGATCTGAGATAATTTTTGTTTATATAAATATGAAATATTCAAATACATCATACTTATTTATGAACAGAAAATTAGACCATTATTGCTGCTAATTAACTATTACAAGCAAGAAATAAACATTCAAATCACTTATAACAGCAAATAACAATCCAACAATTACAGTGCCCAAAAATATTAATTTACTTCAGCAAGTATAGCAGCAATAGCCTTCATAAATCTACCAAATCAGATCTACAAACTTGGCACCTGTTGATGAGTGTTTTATCATCCACCAAACATCAGAATAAAAATGTCCAAAGACACTCTATCCTCTCTTGAAAAACCACCGCATAGGCGATTCCAAGGTTTCTTTAGTCGGGTCTCGACGTGTGGATAAGCTCAATGGTCGTTGTGATAATGCTGGTAATAAACAAGGGGACTTACGTAGAAAGTCTGCACAAGTTCGGGGACTTAGGAAATTTATCTTTGTAGGTTCTCAATTAGGACTTTCAATTGTGGATCTCAAAAAAATGGCAAAAAGAATAGGGTTCAGAGAATCTAGTCTAAGCCTAAGAACTCAAGAGACAGTAAGGACTCGGTGAAGGGAAATAAACCACATTTTGTTTCGCCTCCTGCAGGACAACATACGCAAAATGGGTGCAATCTTCAAGGGGTTTGTGAGAATAATTTTCACACCTCGAATGAGGTTGAAGTTAAGCTTCCACGTTTAAGAGCTCAGGCTAACTTTACAAATCGAATGCAAATCATCCATTCGAAAAAAGTATGAGCTACACTTCACCATTGAGTCAATGCGATCAATCTCTCATTCAATTTAACAACTTTTCAAAGCAAATTCTACTTAATCTAACTTTAATTCTAATCTATGGCGGAAGGCAATATGTAACCTCGCTTACTATTCAACAATAAGAAGTGATTCAAGGCAAATCATGCTCAAGAGCTTTTATCATTCAAAATAGTCTCAATGCGACAATATACATAATCTGTCTCCACACTTACAAATGAGGGGGCGAGCTCAATTTATAGGCTCCCCAATTACAATTCAATGGCCAAGATTGATTTCAAATCAACGGCCGAGATTACAAAATAAAACCCTAATTAGGGTTTGTCACTTTCGACCAATGAGAAAATTTCATTTGAGGACACTTGTCCTTTTTGCTAAATATAAATCAACAATAAAATAGAAAGTTGTTATATGTTGATTTGGAACAATTTGATTGGTTGGAAGATGACGAGGCGCCACCTCAGCGTGCTGGATGTCTTCCTTGGTTGCTTCATTTTTCTTCACGTGCTTGCCTTAGAATATTTTCCCTGCCGATAACTCTGTCCGTTGTGCTTGTTCCTTCCTAACTTTGATCTTGGATTCCTTTCAAGTGTCTAGAATTTGGAGAAGAATGCCTTTGTGCTTTCGCCACAATGGAGGAAATTGGAATTTCCTCTGTGAAGTATTTCCTAGACTTAGCCAAATTTTGGCTATTCACGTTCATTTTATACCACCTTCACACGGACTATTCAACATTTAGCCAAGGTTTTGGATGAACTTTGCCTGTGGATTTGCCTTCAATTCTGGATCTGGCTTGTGCTAAGGATTTTATCCATTTCTTCTTTATTTTCCTCTTCATCCTTCCTGTTTTCCGTCCAACACTTAGTGAATTCTTCTAGCCAATTTTCTTGTCCTCTCCTTGGGCGGACTTCATATGAGCTTGGACGTTTTCTCTCTTGGCCTAAGTCAGACTTCAAGCCACTTTGGACAAACATTTCTAGGGAGAAGTCGAACTTTATCATGCTTGTGCCATTTCTCAGTTGAGCAAAGTCGGATTTGCTAGTGGTTTTTCCATCTTTTCTTTATGCTTGGCGAACCTTCTCAACACTTTGACATTTCTTTTCTTGGTCTAGGTCGGACTTTGCATCATGTTTGCCATTGTACTTGGCGGATCTTATGGATGTCTGGACATACCTTCTCCAAGCAAAGTCGGTAAAGGCTTGTACATGCTGAGCTTGGGCAAAGTCAGACTTTCTCGTGCTTGTGCCATCCTTTTCCTTCACTCTATCTGGCTTGAAGCAGACTTGCCTCCATTCCATGCCTTTGCTTCTTCTTTGAAGACTTGCCTCGCGTCGTCATCCACCTGCAAGAAATAAAATAAACAAATTCAGATTTTCTCTCTCTTGAATTTTTACCACTCTCTCTCCTGAAGCCATGGTGAATTTAATTTTTCCCTTCGGATTATATCTCTGGCCGACACAAATTATTTTCCTCCAAAACATCTCTGGCAAACTTCATTTTGTTCAAGGCATTGAAAATAAAATATTAAAATATTTTAATTTATTCCAACCCGTTCGTCTTCGACCCATGGCTATTTCGATTTTCCTTTCATTTTTCTTGGCTAAGAGTGTATCTTCCAATTTTATCCTCAATTTCGTCTAGCCAAACCAAAACTTAAGCCATTCCGTCGAAAATTTCATTGCCAGATCCTTATTTTGCTTTGCCGAGGCGAGATTTTAAGCTTATTTTGCTCTGCCAAAGTCAAATATTTCCTCGCTCAGTCGAATTTTTATAGGCAAAATCCTCGTCCGGATGTCTTCATCGGGCGAATTTCTTTGACACTTAACAAATTCTCTTTCCTTCTGGCTAAAGGCGATCTTACCTTTCTCTTTGCCTTGGGCATTTTTCTTCGGCCTAAGTTGTCAATTTCTCAACATTTTCCACACTTAGGCAAATTTAATTCCTCTTCCTCTTTTGTGCTAGGCATACTTCGTTTTATTTCTTGCCACATCCTACTCTTCTTTAGCACATGTCCTTTCAAACTTGGCATTTGTCTTCTCGAAAGTGTCACAATACTTGGCCAACGTCTTCATTTCTCATCCCCTAGCCTCTTCACCTAGGCAAGTATTTCGAACTTTTTCTTGGACTTGGCATTGACACTTAGCCAAAAATCTTATCGTCTTAGGCGGACTTCCTTGACATTTTGGACGAAGATCATGGATGCCTTTAGTACCCTGCTAACTCTTTCCAAGCTTATGGCGGACTTTGTAAGTCTTTAGGATGAACATTTTTGGACGTCCCTCTTTTCTAGGGCGGATTTCCTCAACACTTTAGCATTTATCTCAACATTTTATCCCCTTTGGAAAGGATCCTCCACCCTTCATACTTAGCAGATTTTCGAAATTCACTTTGCTGGGTACCAACACTTAGCAAAAATTTTGATTTCCCTTCATTTTACATGCCTAAGCGGACTTTGGAAGGGTCAAGGATGTCAAGGGCGGACTTTAAGACTCTTTTGGACATCCCTTTGTGCATGGCGGACTTTCAGGGGGTCAAGGACAAGGATGGCGGACTTTAGAGCTGTCAAGGATATGTCTTCCAGTATGTACGGCGGACTTCAGGACTCTTTTGGACGTCCCTCTTGGATGTCCCTCTTTTCTAGGGCGGATTTCCTTAACACTTTAGCATTTTATCCCTTTGGAAATATCACAACACTTAGCTAAAAATCAGTTTTTCATCCCCTTTAAGCTTTCATACTTAGTTGAATTTCGAAATTTCCTCCTTGCTGGGCATAAACACGTAGCAAAATTTTTAACTTTTCCCTCTTCTACATGCCTAGGCGGACCTTCCAAGCCTTTTGGACATGCCTCTTATGCTGGGCGGACTTTAGAGGGGTCAAGGATGAGCTGGGCGGACTTTGAATGACCTTAGGATATGCACTTTTGCTGCTGGGCGGATTTCAGAACCTTTTGGCACCTCCTTCTTGTGAATGGCGGACTTTTAAAGCTCTTAGCATTTGCCTTAATACTTTGTCCCTTGGAAATGTCATAATATTTGGCAGAAATTTTGATTTTCCATCTTTTTAGGCTTTTATACTTAGGCAAAATTTCGAAATTTTCATTGTTAGGCACCAAGACTTAGTGAAATTTTTGATTTTTTTGCTTCTCATGTGCCTAGGCGGACTTTCCAACCTCTTGGCATGTGCAAGGCGGACTTCAAGAGACTTTGGCATCATCCTTAGCGGACTTTGGAAGATCCTAGGATATGCAAGGATATGCAAGGCGGTCTTTGGAAGTGTCAAGGATATGCAAGGATATGCAAGGCGGACTTTGGAAGATCCTAGGATAAGCATCTTGAGTGCTGGGCGGACTTTCCTTCCTCCTTGGACATCCTTGGCGGACTTTGGAAGTTCCTTGACATTGCCTCTTGCTGCATTTGCTTGCCATCAGACTTCTTTCAAGGGCGGACTTGGCTGATGGTCTGGCCATTGGCTCATTTGACTTAGACATTTCCAAGGGCGGACTTCATTACTTTGTTGGCCATTGCTCAGATTTTTGTGCCATTGATTGCTTGGCTGAAGCTTCACCCTTGACTGTGAGCTGAAAGTCTTCCATCCTTAGGTGAATATCTCAGTTTTCTCCATGAATAGATGTTCAGTTTTGCCCAGATTTCTCATGAATTTCCAGATTCTCCATGAATGTTCAGTCATTATCTCAGATTTCCGATGAGTTTCTCAGATTTTCCATGAATTGCTTGGATTTCTTGACTGGTTCATCAAATTTTCAACCATTTTAGTGCTCTTTACCAGATTTCTCTGTAATTTTCCAGAATTTCTCACCATTTTTGAACGAATTTTCCAGATTTTTCGAAAAAATTTCAAAATTTTCATTTCGATTTTCTGAGAGATCTATTGAGTTTTTTGAACTTCTGAGTGCGTTTTCAGAACTCGGGACCCTTCTAAAAATAGAAACTTTCCAAAATAGAAATTTTCCAAAAATAGCAACTTTCCAAAAATAGACCCTAAAAAATAGGGATCCCAGAATTGCCCAAAAGTGCCAAAAAAGTAGGTCCTAAAAAATAGGGGGCCCGGGGTGAGAAACCCTAAAAATTTGGAAGTGTCGGATTTGACTGAAACGACAGTCGATCTTTGTCTCCCAGGCCTTCTAAGCATGATGGTGACGTTTACGCGCTGATTCAAGCATGGATTCTTGACTTGGCTCAGATGACTCTCGGCAAACTGACTTGAAACCCTCAAAATGATGACCTCATTGTAAAAAGACAAATGACATGCAACTGCAACACCGAGGCAAAAAGCGAAAACAGGGGGTCCTCATTTGCAATGGGGCGATGTGTGAAATGGTCACAACAGCACCCAAATTATTTATTATTTTCAACAATGGTAGAATTAATACAAACTGTACTGTAGGCTGGTGCAAGGAGAAATGAAGGTACAACAGTCCCAAAAAGGTACAAAACTAGCTGGAAATGATGTTAGATGATGTGCAGTGGATGTGGCAGCTTGTAAACTACTAGTGAAATGTCTAAGACTAAAACCCTTGCACATAGCAATGAACAACAGATTTATATCTTGAACACTGAAAATTAGCAATATTATGATGGTATGGAGGCAACCAATGACTGAAAATCCTTACAAACAGCAACAATATCTGAAAACCCCTTCAAAATCAACAATCTTTGTCTGTATGGCGGTTGGAAATATTATAATGGCAGGTCCAAGTGAGGCGCAACAATAAAATTTTGTAAAACAGTCACCGTAATGCTATTTCAACAATCCAAATGATGATAACGACAACCTCAAAGCTGGGCACAACAATAGGTGTCCTTCAAATTATGGCAAATATGAATATTATGGTGTTATCAGTAGATTTGCTTGCAAATACATTATTGATCCAATCCTTGATGATTAAATCTTCAATAAATTCTTTAATAAATCAGCATGTGATTCTTGGATGAAATCACCTCTAATGGATGAGAGGGTTTTTGTCCTCAAATTCAAATATGGATACCAAGAGGGTTTTC
Source organism: Sequoia sempervirens (assembly GCA_007258455.2). NCBI lineage: Eukaryota > Viridiplantae > Streptophyta > Pinopsida > Cupressales > Cupressaceae > Sequoia > Sequoia sempervirens. The sequence continues at coordinate 15,156 of VDFB02255687.1, forward strand.
ATCTTCTGGATCCCCCACACCAAAGGTTTTTGTCCTTGAATGCTTCAATCTCTAAAAATGGAAGGAATAACAAAATGACAAAATGGATGTTTTGCTTTGAGCAAATGACTTTCTTTTATAGTTGTTTTTTTGGGTCCTCCATTTGAATTTACTGTTCCCCCCAAGTGTTTAAAACACTTTTTAAATTACACACTGAATTTACTTTTCCTTCCAAGTGTTTAATTTTTAAAAATAAAATAAAATATTGCATCAAGTGTTTAAAGACACCTTGTAAATAAAATATTACATATGCTCTATAGTAATATTTAAGTTTCCCTTTAGAAAATAAAGTGATTGGGCCCAACTTAAAATATTATTATTAAATTATTTCCCTTAGTTTATCCCTTAGCATATGGGAAATAAAAAATAGTAATAAGGGAAATAAAAAATAGTATATTGGTCTTCAATTAATTCTTTTAATTATGAAAAGGGTGTTAGTGTTTTAGGATCAGATTTAACAGAAAGCAAAAATACAACACAAACACATGAAGAAATGAACAATATAACACAACATATATCCTGGGAAAACCCTCCTTCTTGAGGGAGAAAAACCCAGCCACAAATATGTCTCTTATATATTGAATGAAATCAGCTTACAAGTCTCAGCACCTCTCCTAGATGCCAATAAATCAGCTTACAAGTCTAAACACCTCTCCTAGATGCCAATATACAGAAAACCTTTGATTTCTCCTTGATATCAATCTGCTCTTCGAAGGACAATAACCTGTTGTGAATAATCGAACATCTTCTTGAAGATGTGACTTGTTTTTATAGACAAAAATAAGTCACCAAACAAGCCAACATCTCCTCCTAAATATAGGCAAATGACAGTTACACATGCAAACACAAGAGGACGCACTAGGTGGCGTTTCATTTGCTTATTTAAGGAGTTACAAATATAGTTCATGCATCTATTTAAAGGAGACAAACAAAGATTCTCTTGCATGTCAGTACGCAGATTCTCTTGCATGTTAGTTACATAGATTCTCTTGCATGTTGACCATTTTGAAAGACAATTTATCAGGTCGCCCAGCTGACACAACAATTTATTTAAGGAAGATACTTCTGCTGCTAGAAGATACTCCTGCTGCTACCAAAACATTAACACTCCCTCTTAGCTAGGGAGGTATCTTTTCAAATATCCATGTCATCAAAGCATATGTTTACATGTGTCCATCACGGAATCACTCAACGTGATGTTGTCATCTCATCATGACGTCCACCATGGCTACTCCAAGAGAATGGAACAAGGGCTTTCACCTCAAATTTCTCTCGCAGAGAAAGATGCACTAACAAGGTCTTACACCTCAAATTTCTCTCGCAGAGAAAGATGCACTAACAAGGGCTTACACCTCAAATTTCTCTCGCAGAGAAAGATGCAGTAATAAGGGCTTACACCTCAAATTTCTCTCGCAGAGAAAGATGCGTTAACAAGGGCTTACACCTCAAATTTCTCTCGCAGAGAAAGATGCAATAACAAGGGCTTACACCTCAAATTTCTCTCGCAGAGAAAGATGCGTTAACAAGGGCTTACACCTCAAATTTCTCTTGCAGAGAAAGATGCGTTAACAAGGGCTTGCACCTCAAATCTCTCTCACAGAGAGAAATGCATTAACACAGATCTTTATGATGATGTGACTCCCTCTAAAGCTTCAAGTTCTAGCATCAACCTTTAGACCTCCTCGTCCAAGGTTGCCTCTGAAGAATTGTCAGACTCCCTCTGAATGTAAATTCCTCCTCTTCAAAGAAACTGATCTCAAAGATAACCTGAATAGGTTCCTCCTCTTCGAGAGATGTCTTCAGCCACCAACTCAGTCCCATGGCTGCAAGCTATGACTCCATGCTTGACCATTTCTCCAGTTGGCATGAGTTCCTTACATGATGCCTCAAGCTCTTCTTCTCTAGGCAATCTCTCATCAACCTCTTGCTCCTCGTTCCGTCTTGGAAGCATTTAGAGAGAGATTACTAATAGTTTAAACTATCCAGAAGAAATATCAAAGCTAGAAGCATACAAGATTCACTATCCATTGATGTAGCATGAATTAATAACTACATAAATAATTCATTCAAGGAACAAGTATAAGATACTTATCTCTTTATGTTGGTACACCAATGAGCTAGACCTGTAGGTGTGTCTCATCTTCGCCATCTTCACTCAATCTCACCCTCATGGAAAGTGGGAATATGAAACGACCGTTTATCAAAGATTGAAGACTCTATTTAAATCTTGAGATCACATTATGAATCAACGCACCCAAACTCATGCGACGAAAGAGTTTAAGTAATTAAAAGAGTAAAAAATCATCACAACTTCCTTCCATAAACATGGCCTTTCGCTTCCCAAGCTTGTAAACAGAGATTGCAGCTCCAAGAAAATCCTTAAACACAACACACTTAATTAGAGTTCTGAATAAATTTTAGTCTTCTACAGAAAAAGATACAGCAGCCAATTAATGCTAGCCTTCAAGAGGCACTCCTCGAGACTTCTTCAGAAAAGACATACACCCATGAATTCTAAAGGGCTTCACACATCGTGGATGTCAACAAAATAGATTATATATAACACCCTCGTTAGCTCAGAGAATTTCTGCACATCCAGAACTCAAAACAAGCAATAGAATAGTATCTAGAAAGTCACGGCTTCACATCAAGTGAAACTAGCCCAGAAGTTACTCACACTTCCATACTGCCCATGCCTAAAGAGGTGTCAATAAATATACAACATTCTCATATCAGTTTTAACAAAACATGACTCCCACGCATCAAGACCCCTTTGAACAGCAATAGGACATTCACCCGCACTGCAAAAGATAAGTCAACACAAAATAGCATTGACTCCATCACTTTCTTTCCATGGCACTTGCACGCACAGACTCAACAGCTTTTCCCATGCCTTCTAATCATGTCTAAGATTTACAAACTCAAAAAGCCTTCAAAACTCCACTGTGCCACAAGAGACTGTGTTCCTGTTATACCAAATCTGATCGGATCTTTTCGTAGACCCGCTCTGATACCATGTTAGTGTTTCAGGATCAGATTTAACAGAAAGCAAAAATGCAACACAATCACATGAAGAAATGAACAATATAACACAACACATATCCTGGGAAAACCCTCCTTCTCGAGTGAGAAAAACCCAGCCACAAATATGTCTCTTATATATTGAATGAAATCAGCTTACAAGTCTCAGCACCTCTCCTAGATGCCAATAAATCAGCTTACAAGTCTCAACACCTCTCCTAGATGCCAATATACAGAAAACCTCTGATTTCTCCTTGATATCAATCTGCTCTTCGAAGGACAATAACCTGCTGTGAATAATCGAACATCTTCTTGAAGATGTGACTTGTTTTAATAGACAAAAATAAGTCACCAAACAAGCCAACATCTCCTCCTAAATATAGGCAAATGACAGTTACACATGCACACACAAGAGGACGCACTAGGTGGCGTTTCATTTGCTTATTTAAGGAGGAGTTACAAATATAGTTCATGCATCTATTTAAAGGAGACAAACAGAGATTCTCTTGCATGTCAGTACGCAGATTCTCTTGCATGTTAGTTACACAGATTCTCTTGCATGTTGACCATTCTGAATAAGACAATGTATGAGGTCGCCCAGCTAACACAACAATTTATTTAAGGAAGATACTTCTGCTGCTAGAAGATACCTCCTGCTGCTACCAAAACATTAACAAAGGGGACATGACATGTATCACAACACTGTGCAACATGATAGGCACCCAATTAAGATCATAGACACATGATCCGCTATTGCCATTATTTCAAAATGCACATCTTTCTTTATCAATTCCATGCATATAATTTTGTCACACCCTTTTTCAAATTTTCCCAGTTTTGCCATCCACCAAGAAGATACACAAGGCTTACCCTAATGCATACCTATCATTAACAATTCTACCCCTTTAGGACAAGCTCAATGAGTAGAAGGTCCACAATCCACATGGGATGCAAACATCACGATAAAATCATCAGGGTCTAATTACTTCCCTATATATGGTATAGTCCAAGGTACAACCACATGGGAAGCATCCAAGCAACCACCATAAGGCACACCGCTCACACCACCAAGGTATGACCCAACACACCTTAAATATATACCACATGCAAGGGGTATCTATATTAATATGGGTATACTTCTAGGCCTTAAACTACCTCCAGAACCAACCCACTTAAATACAAACACATGACCAAGAGCATAGAGGAAAATAGTCACATTACATACATTAGGAATAATGGAGCTAACAGACATGAGGTTAGATTGGGCTTACTCGGAGACACCTATAGAACAATTTAAATACCACACAACAGGGCTAAATTTTACCATAACCACAATATTTATCCGCACAAGTAGCCTTAGGGGGATAGGTTCTTATAAAGAGTAACACAACAAGAACATGGAAAGAGTTATCATCTAGTAACAATATTTGCTAATGCACCAAGTATTGCATCCCCATACCCTTCACAATGTTGGAACATTCGTGTAGCTAGGGAATTGTGTCTAAAATGATACATGTGCCTTCATGTTAGTTAATAATAACATGGTTCATGTGTTGAAAACACATCACACACTCTACTAATGTTGGAGCATTAGGAGGCATGGAAGGTGATAACAAAATGAACAAGAAGCATTCCAATGAAGCATTTCAAACATAACTTATTCACAAGTAATTGCAAGGATTAGCAACTAGCTCAACACACACCACAAGAAACATTATTAGGTGTCCAAGGCAACAACAAAGCATTACACATTGGAAGGATAGCTTCTTGGCGTGCATAAGGGTCTAGTAAATCCCACAACCATGCATTCTATTGGCATGCACAAGAATGGGGAACATGTAAGGGAACAATCCATATCACGCACATATGCACAAGCCGAAATACACAATTAACAATACACTAGCAAACACATAACCTAGAGCTCCCAATGCACAATCTAATTGGTGGATATTAGCTACCATAATTATCTCTATACATTGTTATCCATGAGGAGTGTATGGCCTGCTAGGTTGTCCAAATTTGGAAGACAACACCAATATGTTGATTAGTGTTAGGGATTGCTCAAGGGAAGTGAACAACTGCCAAAGCTATACCTCCCAATCAGGTATAAACACAATAAACAAAATCCAAAACACAAAGGAGAGGATTTCATGGTGCATAATCATAATGCAAAGACAAAATAATGATGGTGGAACATCTCAAGAGCACAATATGCCAGCCAATCAGGTGTAGGCACAATAAACAAAATTCAAATGCACAGGAGAGGATTCCATGGTGCATAATCATAATGGAAAGACAAAATAATGATAGTGGAACATCTCAAGAGCACAACGATGCCAAGAAATTGTCTGCGACTCAAATTCAATAGTAAAATCTGGAAAGCTAAGAATGTTGACATAAATTAAAAATGTGAAGATGACAAGGTTGATGTCTGAAGAATTGATATTGAAATAGACAAAACGTTGTAACTTTTTCCATTGCCAGTATCATTGTGTGCAATGGTGATCAGCACCTGGATTCATCATTTGGTCTGTGAAGTATCAGGTTAAGAATTGTTACCCTGCTTGATGATAAGAATATTTTGTAAGTTCTCAGATCGAAAGAAATCTGTATTTGAGTTTCTATTTTTATGTAATTTTTAAGATTTAGATCCAGTTCTCCGTCCTTGTTTTGTAATCTTGACATATGAACAGTGTTATCTGCCAAGGTAGTTGAGAAAGTAAAAACCGATTTGGAGTCTCAGGGGTTCCAGTGCTTCCTAGCAACAGTCGGTGGTGAAGGAGTTCAAGTTTCCTTCCAATGCCAAAGTGCATAATGATAGATTTTTTGGGCAGCTAGCAGCCATGCCCGTAGAATATCATTTTGTGGCCAAGTTATGGGAATTTACACATTTTGTTTTCTTACAAAACTATTGAATGTTGAGTATTAGAATATCCTTGTAAATTTTTTTCAGAAATACCAGAGATGCAGTGGATTATAATTTGTATGTTGCTGAATTTATCTTAAAATGGTGGGAAAAGGTAATGATGTATGAAAAAGTACACAAATTGGGTTATTTTGGTTTTTATTGTCTTGTTAAAGCTATATAAACAAGCAAGAAAAATAGTAGCAGTGTACATCCTATATTCCAGATCAAATAGTCGCTTAAATTCTCTGTATCTGATTTCTTGAATTGTCAATTATTGCACTGTTCGGTTCCATTTCCTGTGAAAAATAAATTATTTCATTCAATAACATGAATGGAATTCTCCTAATTTAATGGCACAAGATCGGTTTATAATAGGGAACATCAAGGTATAACTATATTGATTCCATTCAAATCCATTTCTTATGAAATTAAATACCCTTATAATTTGAACAGTAAAAGGGAAAGTGAGAGAGAAATGACTTCGATGTCAGATCATTTATTTTCCCCTAAATATAGCAATTTATTTTAATTTGCAGCCTTAGTGAAAATCATATACAGTAGATAGCATACAAAAGTAAAAGTGGTATGCATATGAGTTTTAACAGGATTATATATTTTGCCAAGGGTTCTAAAGATTTGTAAGTAAAAACAAATGACATACACTTACAGAAATATCAGATTATGATTAGGTATAATTGTAACTGGAGACTCATAAAGAGGATGATAAGTTGTGTAACCCTTACCTTGTGTAGGCACAACTTTAATGAGGTGATAAAAGTCAATCCCACATGAAGAAGTTTCATGAAGGCCATCAAGGAAGATATTTTTTTCTTAAGGATACATAGGGAAAGAAAACATCCAATGGATATTGCTGTGATAGGAGGATTACTCAATACAAACACTTTCTATGCATTGTTTGCAAATGTTGACATCAAGGACTTTAGGAAACATTGGGTCCTCATGTATTATGATGACCTTCATTTGCTATATTTAGACAAAGATGACATTTGTGATCTAAGGATTACCTATGATTATTAAAGAAAAAATCAAGCCCAAAGATCAGAAGATGAACCAAAGAGAAACAAGGATTACCTATGATTATTAAAGAAAAAATCAAGCCCAAAGATCAGAAGGAACCAAAGAGAAACAACAAAGTAGATTTATATAGAAGAAACAAACTAAGATACTTCACCATACAACAAAGTAGATTTATATAGAAGAAACAAACTAAGATACTTCACCATATAATCATACATAAGAGAAAAATGAAACAAAAACTAGAAGGATACATGCACGTGGTATGAGATCTACAAGAGCATGTGGCATGACCAAAATGATTGTCATGTCAACAAGTCTCTCTTGACAAAGTGACAATAGCTAGAGATAAATTCATCATTACTTGTAGATTTGTTTGAGAAGAGTAAATGGTATCAAGTCATTGATATAGATCCACATGCTACCGTAGCAACAACAAAGAATGTTCTAGATATGTTAACATAACGGATTTGTATTTCATTATGGACAATGGAATTTAAAAGAACTTGATCTCTATTGAAATAGGCATAACGTTGAACTTGTGTACAACACTTCACCCATTTTCATGTTGCACAAAATGAGTGTAGAGAAATCCATGTTTGTCAACAATTTCATCTTTCATCTTCCATCACATCCTTCAAATATTAAGTGGCATATGATGTAACACTCCCATTGATGGGAAAACTGACATGTTTCAATATAGGCATAATGAAATCACTCTACCTCTCCTGAAAAGATAAATTTAAAATATGTTACCTCCAAGTTCTGGGGAGCTGTATCACAATAGTGATGGACCATTTAGTGATCAATTATGGTCTGTTTGTTCAAGGGTTCAAAAACTTTGAAACAAGCTCTTTCTACTAAATAATTCCTTATGTTGTGGGTTTTTGTTTTCTTCTTTTTATTTTTATTTTATGATTTTATATTTCTTTTCTAATCTAATCTTGAGGATTGTTAAAAAAACACAAAAGAGATTAAAGTTGACAAGAAACAGAACAAATGGTTTGATTTTATGGATTCTAATCTTTGTCGTAAATTCTAAGGAATTAATTTTAAATCCACAATATCACGATCAATTATGTTCAATCAATAATAAAATAACTGTTTGTTTTTAGACAAATGAAAGTACATGCATTAAATTATTGTATTACACATAAATTTAATGAAGCTTTGACAACTTAGCAAATATATATTTTTAATTTAATTGTTCTCAGATTCTATAGAATTTAAAGCAAAAGAAGGAATTCAAGCACTCTACCATTCCAGAGGAAATAAATTTTGAAGAAGATGAGACCTTTATTAATTCCAACACGATGTCTTCACCAAAATTAGATTTTCCTCTAACCACTACTAAAAGAAAGTACTATTATCAACTTTTACTGTCCCAAAAGATAGAAAAATAACTAACCCTTTACAATATTTGGTGCCTCCTTTTATATGAGAAAAGAAGATTTGAAAATATGCATTTACATGCACAATCTACAGATGAAAAGTTCATGCAGATGTCCTACTTTTAGATCTTTGAGAAAGATAATTCTCTAACTTCACTTTTCAATAATTAATCCATGCACGATATTATGAGTTCATGCAAGGTTTTAAACTAACATATATCCATGCCTAAAGCATAGGATCCACATTATAAATTGAGTGGGACCCATTTTACATCAAATTTACCAAACTAATAACTTTAAAATAATAAATTAAATTTTAAAATGTCTCAACATTACTCTCGCTCTCTATATATATATCTCCAAAAATATTTGAATTTCAGAATTTATCCTTTAGCTTTTTGCTTATGCTGGTAGTCTTCATAATACTTCAAACATCTCTCCAAGACTACACCATCTAGCCCATCCAGCCATTCCAATATGAATTTGAAGTCTTCAAATAGTTTCCTGAAAAATTCTATTTGCTTCTCCATTTCATCGAGATATTTCTCCATGCAGTCAAAGTCCGATTTCATTTGCATACATTGATGGTTGATTTATTGTATATTCATCAGGAGTCTACCTCATCTCTTCGATCTTACCTTTCAAAAATTTCTTAACCTCATACGAAGACCTTATTTCATTCTTTTCTACTATTACTAGCTCAGGACTAATTACCGTGCTCATAAAATCTTCAGGCTTTATTTAGTTCCTCCCACTTTTATGGAATCCTATATATGTAAAGAGGTAATACATCCATTCACCTTTATAGCATTTTCAAAAAAAAATTGAGTCATCAGCTTGCAAAATGCATTGAGCTTCTTATTCCTATGGAGTCATTTTATTTATCTCCCTTGATACAAGAAGATTTTTCTCATACAGTGTATCTTCATATTTCATTACCTTAAGGAATTTACCTCTTTATTTCTCCAATCAATGAATTTGATCATACAATTTACATCTGCAATCTATTATTTTATTTCCCTGGTCCATAAATTTATCTATCCATTTATCCACAGCTTAAGCATTGATCTTCAATTCTTGCAAAGAATCTGCTTCTATTTTGGAAATCAAAATAGGTGTATCAGTTTATGAACCTTTCTGTTGAGCTATACGGCTAACAAAACCTTCGATGAAGTCTTTCATTTGTCGCAGTTGCGTTCTCAGCTCCATTTTAGTCTTTTGATCTTTTTCAATCGCGAGCTATAAAGTCTCTATAGCTGTATCTAAAGAAACCAATTATTTTTCTCTTTTTTTTTTTTTGCCAAGATTGACCTAAGTTATTTGGCAGTCTTGTGGGGTTAATTATTTGGCATCTTTGTCTACCATAGGTGGTTCTATTTCAAACAATCTTTTCCCTTGATTGGGTCATCCTTATGATAGACAAGCTTCTTGGTTTCTTCCTTGGTCTCTCTTTGTGTACCATGGCTATGATAGACTCTAAATCCAAATATTTTGCAACAAAACTTTCTCTTTTTTGCAAAATCTAGTTTTAGTCATGTTGGCCTTATAGGTACATTTTATACTCTTGTATCTATTTTTTTTTTTTTATTCAAGGGGTAAACGCTTTTGACCGGAGCTATGAACCGGATACAACCATTCAACAATACTACCCCAACGGGGTTTGAACCTTGGTGGCAAGAACAACAATGCCTACTCTTGTATCTATTTGATTTGTTGTTCTTGATGCTAATTATTTTGTTGAATTTGTAATTTTTGAGCTATTTCTTCCCGAGGAATTTCTTTCTATTACCAAACTTCAACATTATTCTCTTTTATTTTTTCAAAAGATATTATTTTAGACTAGGATACTGACTGACTTGGAGGAGACTAGGGAGTTTATGAAATTTGTATTCCCTTTCGTAGTTGTTCCTCTCTTTGACCAATTTATTAGTTGCATCATTTGTTATTACTTTGCCATCCTTCCTCTTTTGAAGTTGATGGTGCAATGGCAGTGGGTGTTCTTGATGGTGTTCTCACAGGAGAAGAAGATGATGGATTGAGTTTTATAATTCTTGGTGTTTTAGCCCCATCAAGGAACGTTGACCCAAGAACCATTGTTGAAGATGAACTTGTTGCAAAGACTCTGTAGCAAAACCTGATTTTACCCCTGCCTCTACCACCTCTTTTGTTCTTTTTTCATTTTTAAAGGCTTTTTGCAACTCTTCCAAAGATTCATCTTCTTTGACCTTGGCTGTGTTTGGAGTACATGAAGAATCACTTCGTCTTTTTCTTTTCTTCTCCATTCCATTTTCAAATTGTTCAATCCTTGGCTTTAACCAAGACAAGTTAGAAATTTTCACTTCTTGATTGATTGTTTTCAAAGAATTTGTTTTTGGCACCACCCAATTTACAAGTGGTAATGGCATATTATCAATATTTTGTAAATTATAAACAATATTTAAAACATTCCTATCATCAACCATGTTCTTGAGGATTTCCCTCCAATTTTAATATCTCTCATTTGTTGGAGTGTTAAGCAATGTAAGCTTATATTTCTTGCATCATGATCATTTTGGTGTTGAGCCCAAAAATCTTCCATATTGGCTTTAATTTTGTATTCAAACCCAAACACTCTCTCCACTTTTCCCTTAGAATCACAATTTTTTCGAGCATGAAATAACTTGAGGTTCATAGAGAATAATTCCTTCTTAGATGCCTTAACACATACTATAGAAGCACATGCATAATAACCCAATACAAAAGGAAACTGTACCCTTCGCTTATGTTTATCACTGATTTTTTTTTAACTTCAATGATTTTCTTAGAGAAATCAAGTAGGATAAAATATGGGGAGCAAGAAAGGGGCTTTAATGAAACTAGCAACTCTAATGTATGTAGATTTGGGAAATTGGATTAACCAAATCCCCCAATCAACTATCAATTATTTTGCTTCCGGTGAGATTCTCACCGTGTCATTCAAAAACAAACTTATATAATATAGGGAAGATGAAGGCATTGTTGACCCTCTTAAATTATTTTTGGGATTCTGTAATGTCCCAACTTTTTGGATTGAACCATAAGGGCAGAAATTTCATTATTATTGATCGATTATTCTAATCAATCATTCATGGTTTGGGCTTTATATAGACTAATCGATTATTACCTATAGGCAATTGATATTGCATTTATATTACATGAGCAAGGTATTGTTTTGGAAAGGAAGTATTAATAACACTAATATATATCCAAGGATTGGTCAATTGAGTAAGAAATATCAGCAACATCTAACTCCTGCTCCACAATACGAGGCATACATACCTTACCTCCTATTGGATTTGAACTTGTGACCTCTCTTTCAAGAGTACAAGTTCTCCACCACTAGGCCAACTCAGGTGTACAACTTAATTAAAAGTCATGTCCCTTTAAGTGGATATTTTCCTTCAAAGAGACAGTACCCTTATGTGCAAGTATAAAGATATAAAAGATAATACGAAATGAGGGATCATGGAATAAAATTGTAGATATATGTATTTACACAACAAATTTGAAGTTCTCAAAGGAGCTCAAGATCATCTCATTATGGATGCATGAATAATAAGTAAACATTTAAATACAACACCCAATTAAAAATCGTATGGATATGAAGGAAAAATAAAAAACAACAAACTAATAGAGGTCTAAGCCTCCTTGCATACTCAAAAGTATGATTTTAAATTCTAAATTAGAAACAACTATTATGTTTGATTGTCGAATTTCCATTATTGAACTATGATAGGATTGACAATAATGTGTTACATACAATAGTCCATTTATTTCATTTATAATTTGGAACTCAGTAGCTTACCTTAATAGTATTGGATAAAATAAAAAATCTATCGATACGAAGCTTGGGTCATTACAAATTCCTTGTATTCCAACTAGGGTAGTGTTACCACACTCTTTTTTGTCCATCTTCTTCTCCAAATCTCCTTATGTAGTCAATCTAGGAAAGGAGCCTTGTCTTGCTAAATATAAATGATATAGGATGTCATGGTGAACTTCTTGGCATTCAAGACAATAGCGAGTTGTTGATGTAGGTTATCACTCACTAATTGTGCCTAGTTGATATATTATTTATCTTTCAAGACCATATCCATGAATTGGTACATCCAAGTGTGGTATAGTCTTGAATCTAGCTTTCCCATTACTCTATTCAATAAGGTGATCATATGACTAATCTCTCCTTGGAAATGATATTCTTAGGAATTTTGGTTACTACTTTGTTCTCTTTCATCAACCAACCCTTGTTTAGATGCCTAACATGATCATTTTCATCTTTCTCATTAGCCTTCAAAGCACTATCTTTTGTGATGATGATTAGAGTTTACTTGAATGGAAGGCAAAAAATATGGGCAATAAGTGGGAAGGATGGGTTCTATTGGTTCCTTTTTATAGAGTATATATTATTGGTATAAGAGGGAAGGATCAACATATATCTTGAATTGATTGAGAAAGGCATCTTCTAATGGTTGCTAGCTAGTAATTGATTGTAGTGCTAGGTATAAATATCAACTATATATGAAATATCCTAAAGAATAAGGAAATGACCTATATGCTACATCTTGGTGCTTGATATTAGCTCTAATGACAACATATTTGAATGCTTAAATGTGTTCTTCCACTATTTTTTCCTCACCATAAATCAATTTCAGACAAAATGTAATTGTGTTCCTAGGTAGATAATGAAGACCACTAGAGATATTTCCAATAGGTGATTGATTTAAGGAGAAACAAACCATTGTTTCTATTTTAATCAATATAGCAGGGGTAGGACTAGTTTCAATTTGTGTCTTTTATGGGGAAGCCACCAAATTTTATGGTGTAACTCTATCTTTGTCACTACGTTTCTTTTTGTGTTGAAATAGTTCTTAGAGTTTCCCCTTTTTAGGAGTGGATTTGAGAATCCTTTTATGTCTCCCAGGGGAGAAAGAAACTCTATTTTCTATTTTTTCCTAGCCATCCTTCTTCTAGTGCCAGTTTTATTGATGGAAAAATTGACATGTTTCAACACAAGAAAAATGAAATCACTCTACATCTCCTAAAAATATAATTGATTTAAAATATGTTACCTCTAAGGTCTAGGGAGTTGGATCACAACCACGATGGATCTTTTAGAGGTCAATCGTGGCCTATTTTTAGAAGGGGCATTTATTGGTTCATGAACTTTGAAATAATTTTTTTTGCTAAATGATTCTTTTTGTTGTGGGTTTTTTATTTTATTTTTTAATTATTTGATTGTATGTTTCTATTCTAATATAATCTTAAGGATTATAAAAAAGACATAAAAGAGATTAAATTTCACAAGAAATAGAATGAATGGTTTGATTTTATAGATTCTTTCCTTTATGCAAAAAAACTCCAAGAAATTAATTTTAAACCCACAATATCACAATCAACTATGTCTAAACAATAATAAAATAGGTACCAACCCCAAAGTATTTTTAGAGAAACAAAATACATGCATTAAATTATTGTATTACATATATAAATTTAATAAAGCTTCAACAACTCTACAAACAAATTTTTAATTTAATTATTTTTAGATTCCATACAAAGCAAAATAACTAGTTAGTGCACTCTACCATTCTAGAGAAAATATGTTTGAAGAATATGACACCTTTATCAATTCCAAAAAGATGTCTACACCAAAATTATATCTTAATCTCTAGAATTCTTCCTCTAACTAATGCTAAAATAAAGTACTACTATCAACTATTGGTGTCTCAAAAGATAGAAAAAGAGCCAACCCTTTTACAATATTTGGTTCCTCCTTTTATAAGAGAAAACGAGAGCTAAAAAATATGTATTTACATGCACAATATGCATATGAGAAACTCATGTATATGTCCCTACTTTTAAAACATTCCGAAAGGTAACTCTCTAACTTTATTTTTAGCAGTTAATCCATCCACCATATTATATGAGTTCAGGGAAGGTTTTGAGCTAGCACATATCCGTACCTAAAACATAAGAGCCACTATATAAATTAAGTGGGACCCATTTTACATCAAATTTATTGAACTTACAACTATAAAAGAATAAATTAAATGTTTGAATGTCTAAACATTGCTAAAAAAAATTTTAAAAAAATTGCTCCAAAAATATTTGAATTTGAAAATTTATCCTTTAGTCTTATACTTAAGTTGGTAGTCTTTGTAAGACTTCAAAAATCTCTCCAAGATTATTCCATTTTAGTCTGTATAGTCATTCCAACTTGAATTTGAAGTCTTCAAATACTTTCTTGAAAATTACTATTTACTTCTTTATTTCATCCAGATCTTTCTCCATGCAATTGAAGTCTGATTTCATTTGCATACATTGATCTAATGTATCTTCATCAAGAGTCTACCTCATCTCTTTTATTTTACCTCTCGAAATTTTCTTAACCTCGTATGGAGACTTTATTTCATGCTTCTCTACTATTACTAGCATAGGACCAATTTCCATGCTCATAAAATCTTCAAAATTGTAATTGGATTTTTTTAGTTCCTCCCACTTTTATGGAATCCTATGTATGTAAAGAGGTAATACATCCATCTTTAAATCTATCACCTTTATATTATTTTCTACAAAATTTGATTCATCAAATTGCAAAATTCCTATGGAGTCATTTTATTTATCTCCCTAGATAAAAAAAAATTTCTCATACAAGGTATCTTCATATTTCATCACCTTTATGAATTTACCCATTGCTTGCTCTAATTGATAAATATGATCATACAATTTACATCCACAATCTATTATTTTATTTTCTTGATCCAAAACTTTATCTATCCATTTATCCACAGCTTGACCCTTGAGCTTCATGTATTAGAAAGAGTTTTCTAATGTTTTGGAGATCAAAATAGGCATATAAGTTGATGCAAATTATTTCTAAGCTATAGGGCTAACCAAACCTTTGATTAAGTCATTCATTTTTTGTAATTATGTTTTCAACTCTTTTTTAGTATTTTGATCTTTTTCAACCTTGAGCTTCAAAGTCTCTATACCCATATCCAAATAAACCAAATATTATCTTCTTTTTCTCTATGATTGACTTGAGTTATTTGGTATTATCGTGGAGTTAATTCTCTAATTGAAGAGTACACACTTATAATGAGAGGGGGGGTGAATCAGTATAAGCTAAACTTTTACTTATTTAAAAATTCAACAACCACAATAAAAGCAATCACACAAGATATAACAATTAAGAGAAACAAGATTTACAAGGTTTGTGGGAAATCTTTTATATGTTTTGAATTGGTAACCCCATCTTTGACTACATTCTTGATTTTTCTAAAGAATTTGGGCTTATCTTTGAATTTGTCATTTTGATTGTGATCCTTGGAATAAATTTTGATAACCCCTTTACCAATGAGGGATTTTTCAATTTGAATACCTCTTTCAATGATTTCATCAAAATAAGTGACACACTAGATTTGAAGATGAAATGCCAAATCTAGATTAAGATTGGTGAAAAATATATGTACTAGTTGTTTTTTCGGTATTGGTCATGAGAACATACTAGCTAAAGATCTCCAATGTTGAAGGAATTATGAGAAGATCTTCTCTGATTTTTGTTTGGTGTTACACAAGTCCATCATGGCAAGCTCATGTTATATGTTATAGGTGAAATGTTTGAAAATTTTGATTGAGTCTCCAAAGGATGTGATGGACCCCTTAGGTAGGTGCAAGAACCATTCAAATGCTTGACCATCTAAGCTATTGGGGAATAAGTGTGGTAAGCATGTGTCCTCATGTGCCACTTCTTGAATATCCATGAAGAATTCCTTAACATGTTCCCTAGGATCTCCCTCCCCTTGTACTTTTCATATTTAGGAATTTTAAAATATGTAGGGAAAGGTATTTGTGGTATTGACCAATCAAAATGATAGGGGCACAACTCCTCAAATGTGTAGATTTCTTAGAAGGTCCTCCTTGGAGTCCTTTAAGGGAATCCTTCATGGCTTTCCATTCTTGGTAAAATGATGAACTAGGTGGTGGTGGATAGGTGTATGGATGATGTGTATTATATACCTTAAGTGAGATGGGATTTTGATGTTGATTGAGATTACTCTTGGAATTGATCTTGACCTTGGGTGAATTTGGTGTAGTGTAAGAAAATGTACTCCTTTACATTTTCACACTATGTTTGGGTCCCTTAATAAATTGGATTTAATTAAGCCTGTAATTTTCCCAATTATGCATTTAAATGCCTAATTAATCTCGTTTTTCGAAAGGGAAACTTGTATTAAAAAATTGCAAGCATAAATTAAATTTCCTTGAAATTGGTGTTTCCTAGGTTTGGGGCCTAGGATCCATTTGCATTTAGGAACTTGATTTTTAATATGTTTTTGGTGGCATTTTTATGATTCAAATTCAAATTTACAATTGTCGGCTTTTGATGTTTAATTGTCGAGAAATTAGAAAGTTACCTATAAATACAAGGTATTTTTATGAATTCAAATCCTAGAAGCAAGAGGTGAACTTCACAAGAGCTAAGATTATTGTCAAAGGTGTTCAAGAGCAGATTTCTCAGTCATTTGTTGTAACATTCAAGATCTCAAGCATCATGTCAAAGTTATCTTTATTCGTGCATGTTTTTGGAGCTAACATTGTGATGGAGATTTCAAGCATTCAAGTGAAGATTCAAGCACCAAGATCAACATCCAATCAAGCCATTTCATGCAAGATCAAGACTTGGAGAGATGAGTTAGATTTAAGTCCTTCAAGGATCTCCATTCAAGGGTTTGGTGAGTTGCAACATAGAAATTTTTCATTCATCATTCCTTTCATGTCTCATTATTTCATTTCAAGGTTTAATTACCAAAATGGGGTTTGACCAAGGAAAACCCCCATTCACCAAAAATAAACAAATTTTCACTCTCTTTGTGTTTGCAGATTTCCAGGTGAAGAAGGATTGAAGATTGATCAAAAGTGCAATTTTGCAAAGTTGTCAAAGTTGTCAACATTGTCGTCAAGCCACAAAAACTCACTTGCAACATTTAATTCCAATTTTCTGACTATGAAACCTGGAGGAATCAAGAGTGCAAATCTAGGAGTAGAGTGTTGTTCAGGCATGTTTTACACTTTTTTTGTCATAAAGGAAATTGCAAGATCTCTCATAGGATTGGCTCACCTAAAGGTTGAAAATCAATTCTATTATTGGGGGATCTCATTTCCTAATGAAATAGAAGAAAGATAGGTTCATTACACCCCATTTTTCTCATTCTATTTTTAGTAAATTATTGGTGAACCATCATTTTAATATATGAATCTATTTTTCTATGTTTTATTTTGGTGAACTCGACATTCTTGCACTATAAACTTTTTGATTTGGAGTTCATTTAAACCCTAGATCTAGGATTTGCAATAGTTTGTATTGCATTTGCATTAGTTTGCATTCCATCTAGGGTTGTCAAAATTGCATTAGTTTTCATCTCATTTAGGGTTTTAAATTTGCATTTTACATTATTTAAAATCTGAAAAATAAAAAAAATTGCATACATATTACTTTGATTTTGCATAGTACTTGCATATTAGTGTGCTTCTAGTCATTCACATTAGAAAATTTAGTCAAAATTGCATTTCAAAAAGTGTCAATTTTTTCATCATATATCATTAATTTCATTTGCAATAGGACACCAAAATTTGGAAAATTTTGCCATAGAAACTACTTGCAACCTAGAACATGAAACACAAACAATAACTCAAAATTTGGATTTTTTATTTTAAAAAAACCTATACAAGGACCCATTCACCCTTGGGCGAATGAGTCCTTGAGGGCACATAAAAACCAACTTTATTGAGCATTTTTATGGTCCTTTGCACTTCCCAAATCCGTTGGTAAACCACTATTTTAGTTTGTCAATTTTCAAATATTTTTTATGCATTAGGTCTAATCATCCATTTAGTTTAGCCATTTTAAATCATTCCAAATTTATTTTAGTATTGAAAATCATCCAATTGTTTACATTTCTGAAGCATTGCATAAGTTGGATGGATTATTTTTCATTTTTGGCACACAATTTTAGTATCTTTCCTTTCCAAGTATGCCAAGAAAAAGCTCATTAACAAGCATGTTAGTCATTTGCAAGAAAATGAAATTGTTGACACATTCCTTAATTCCACATTGCCTATCCTCCACTGATCCGGTAATCTCTCCTATTTGTGAGGATGTTTTGATACAAGAGGATGTAAACATAGACAATCATGGAAATCATAGTTGCTCCTCTCTTGATACCTCTCCTACTTGTGACAAAGTTATCTTGATGTTAGAAGATACACTCACTGAGAGTCATGAGAATTTTTTTTCTCCTCTCCTAAAAACTCTCCTACTTGGGAAGATATTATGGCACAAGTAGATGAGATCATTGACACATTTCTTAACATCACCTTGCCTAGTCTCCATTCATCTCCTACTTGTGAGAATATTTTAGTGAAAGGGGATGATATCATAGCGCAAGAAGATGATAGAATTGATACATGTCTTTCAAAAAATAGTAATGTGGCTTCCTTAGATGAAGATGATGAGGTGACATTAGATTCCCCTTTGCTAAAAGATCATCAAAATAAGGATAAATTTGTTGAGGTTATGAACATTAGATCTCCCTTGATTATTAGGCCTCATGAGAGTCCTCTAATCATTAGACCTCCTGCAAGTCCTTTAATTATTAAACCTCCCAAGTCATCTCCTGAGCCACTTCTTATCATAAGAACACATCAACACAAATCATTACCTCTAGGGGCTATCTTAAATTTTGCAATGCAACTCACTAGTGAAAATGTTTCACAACAACCAATTTAAAATAACGTTGCTCATACATATAACACAAGGACCAATAGGCAACCACAAACCATACCTACTTCATTACCATTACCTCAACCTATCTTGCCTAATGTTCCTCGTTTTCCTTTGCACAGTGGAAAGGAGTATGATCTTATAGAACAACTCAAAAACACTCTTGCTAAGATTTCTTTATGGGATCTTATTTAAGCATCACCTAATTACCATAACATGCTTCGAAATGCCTTACAACAATTTTTTATTCCTCCTAGTGTGCAACCAAATGATGTAGCAAACCTAATTCAAGGTATGAACTCGGTCAACTTAGATATTACATTCCATCAAGATGAGTTATCTCCACTAGAAGTGAAAAAAACAAAATGATGCTTTGATGATAGTGGCTAGTATTAACAAGTGTGGCATTAAGTGTACTCTCATTGATAATAGTAGACAATATTGGAGTAGACAAGATTCAAATTCAATGAAATAATATGTCCATTCATGGATTTGATAATGTGGGAAAACAATCGCTTGGTGTGATAACATTACCTATTAAAGCTGGATCGATTACTTTACAAAATCATATCCATATCACGCCTAATGATCTTCTATTAATCTTCTCTTAGGTAGACCATGGATTCATGCAATGAATGTGGTGTCTTCAACATTACACCATTTAGTGAAGTACACTTATAACAACAAGGTTTATACGTTAAAAGTCGATACTGAACCTGAAAGTTGTTTATAAATTGAAAAAGGAATGACAAATCTCCTTACAACATTAACACCAACTACAAAAGTGGAACCTTTACAAGTTGAGGATAAGGATACATGCCTTTCACTCATGAAATTTTTGTTAGAAGGTGATTGGGGATCATTGGATTTCACACCTACATTGATGGGAGAATACAAGATTACACACAAACCAGGAAAAGAGAAAGAAGCTTCCATAGTATCAATAGAAGTTGAATCATCAAAAGCACGTGAGTTTGCAAATTCTAGAAAAGAAGAAGAAAACAACACTTACACATCTGTGCATATTCAGAGTGTGATCATGAGCAACCACTAAATCCAAAAGAAATGGAAAAGCTTTATGGAAGAGGTTATGAGGTTTTGAAACAACTTGGTTATAGTGGAAAAGGATGTGGTGCTAGAGAACAAGGTATTCATGCCCCTATAGAGCCTAATATACAAGAAACAACTAGTGGTCTTGGTTATTGTCCCTCAAAACAAACAAAAGCATAAAAAAAGCCTTCACTTAATATCAACACTCTTACAAAAGATTCTTCGAAGGCAAATTTAACCTTGGTGCATCCTAAACTAATAGATACTACATGTGGGAGTATCTCATTACATATGCATCAAATTGATATTGTTCCTACTCATTATAATCAATAATTGTAGTTTATGATCCTTGTCATGTGGTAGTTGTAGTATCATAGCATATTCACTACCATGCAGCATGAGGGCATAAATTGGATTTATGCAATCATATTTCCTTTTTGCAAGGAGCAACATATCATCATCCATTATTCAGCTCACCTTTTTCCCTTATGGGGCAAGGGATTAGGTAGCCTTGTCCTAGTATGGCACTTGTCATTGTCTCTTTTGGCTAGTTGACCACCTTCTATGTATATATAAGAGCAAGCTTGGTATGTGGATGACATGCCTTAAGTTGGCTCGCATGTGACATACTTGTCTTTCTACATTATCTTTAGCATTGCATTTTGGGGGTAACCCATTTTCATGACTCAACTTTATTTGGAAACATATGTTTACATAGGGCTTTCTGAATAAAGCTCTCATGTATTGGCATTATTGTGTTCTACTTTAAAGTAATTGCTCATAACATGGTGTTTAGCAATTTATTTAAAGTGGGGGCATACACGTTCTTGCTCACTATTTGTTTCAAAGTGTGTTCTTCTTACTTCACATGATGTGCCTTCTTGGTGGTGTCATTGGGTTTGATTTCCTTCAAGAGTGTGACCTTTCTTGGCATATGAAATTCCTCTTAGCGATGATGCTACAGATTGCATTCCCTAAGTTGTGAATCTTTTATCCTCGTCTAGTCCTCTCTTGGAGACATTAAGCATGATGTTCCCTAAGGTGAGACCTTTCATGAACTAAGTAAAACCCCTTTTAATATCCTATTGCATGTATCAAGGCCACCAAGCATAACACAAATTGCTTGCCAGTGGAGCCTTTATGTTTTTCAAGGCCACCAAGCATAACACAACTTTCTTGCCAATGGAGCCTTTATGTTTTTTTACAGCCGCGAAGCATAACACAAATTTCTTTCCAGTGGAGCCTTTTTCATGAGTGTCTAGCATAACAAAACTTGCTAGGCTTGTGAACATTTGTGTGGCGCCTTATCAAAGTTATCAGGAGGTCTAACTTTGGTATGCTTAGTACAATGGGATCCTATAGACCCGACATGACCTTACCATTAGCCACTTTTTGGGGCTCACCTAATGGACAACATATTTCACTAGACTGTGTGAATATATTTTACTTGCATAGTGGACAATGGGTTTCCACTTGTGAACGTTTCCGAACAAACAACTAAGGCTTGATCCATACCAATTGGACAAACAATCGAGGCTTGATCCACCCTTCCCCTCTTCCCCTTCTTCTCTAGTTTTGGCATTGTATGCTTGTGTATCTTGTCTTGCTGCTGCATATTCAACATAAGCACATGTCTCTTTGTGCCTTGTTGGTTTGCCATGAGATCTTAGATCTTGGGGGCTTGATTATCCTCCTTGACCTTTGTTGTCTTATCTTTCCAACAATCGTACAATTAGACCTCTCTTGATGCTTGTTTGTCTACTTTAGTGTGAGTTTGAGTGTAGGGCTCATCCTCTCACTAAAGTGGGGGCTAAATGTAGTGTCAAAAAATGTACTCCTTTACATTTTCACACCATGTTTGGGTCTTTTAATAAATTGAACTTAATTAAGCCTTTAATTGGCCCAATTATGTATTTAAAAGCCTAATTAGTCTCATTTTCTAAAAGGGAAAATTTTATTAAACAATTGCAAGCATTAATTAAATCGCCTTGAAATTGGTGTGTCCTAGGTTTGGGGCCTAGGACCCATCCGCCCAAGGGCGAATGGGCCCCCCTTAAGTTTAGGACCTCAATTTTTAATATGTTTTTGGTAGAATTTTTATGATTCAAATTCAAAATTGTAATTGTCAGCCTTTGATGTTTAATTATCAGGAAGTCAAAAAAATTACCTATAAATACAAGCTCTTTTTATCAATTCAAATCCTAGAAGCAAGAGGTGAACTTCTCAAGAGCTAAGATTATTGTCAAAGGTGTTCAAGAGAAAATTTATTAGTCATTTGTTGTAGCATTCAAGATCTCAAGCGTCATGTCAAAGTTATCTTAATTCATGCATTTTTTTGGAGCTAACATTGTGATGTATATTTCAAGCATTCAAGTAAAGATTTGAGCACCAAGATCAGCATCCAATCAAGCCATTTCATACAAGATCTTGAGACCTTGGAGAGGTGTTATATTTCAGTCCTTCAAGGATATCCATTCAAGGGTTTGGTGAGTTGTAACATAGCAATTGTTCATTCATCATTCCTTTCATGTCTCATTATTTCATTTTAAGGTTTAATTACCAAAACGGGGTTTGACCAAGGAAAACCCCATTCATCAAAAACAAACAATTTTCCCCTCTCTTTGTGTTTGTAGATTTGCAGGTGAAGAAGGATTGAAGATTGATCAAAAATGCAATTTTGTAAAGTTGTCAAAGTTGTCAACATTGTTTTCAAGCCACAAAAACTCACTTACAACATTTAATTCCAAATTTTAAACTATGAAACCTAGAGGAATTGGGAGTGAAAATCTGGGAGAAAAGGGTTGTGAAAGCAGATTTTGAACCCCTGTAGCAAGACCCATTCACCCTAGGGAAAGGATGTCCCATGAGGACACTCAACAAAGGCTTTTGGTGACAGGTGCATAAAATCACAACCTTCTCAGATCTATTGGAACCTTCTGGATTCCGTCAGATTAAGGTTTTAAATTAATGATTCATGTGTTACATTGCATAATTGCACTCATTTGGTATTTTGCATTCATCTCCTAAAAGTGCATTTCAGGTTGATTTACCTTGTCTTTAGTCATAAGGAAAACAACAAGATCTCCATCAAGGTTGACTCACCTAAGGGTTAAAATCCAATCTTACCCTAGGGGATCTCTTTTTCCTAATGAAATAAAAGAAAGTGTAGGTGCATACCCCCATTCAAAACCATCACCCTACATTTTCCTATGTTTCATTTGGTATGGTCATGGTGGAAGTAGTGATATTAGAGATTTTTGGATTAGGAATGGAAATGGATATGGGGTCTATATGGGTAGTTATGGTTTATGTTCCAAGTGGGATGTTTATTGTAGATGTGGTATGACTAGTAGACATGGGATTGTGAACCTCATTAGGAATGGAATTGGTATAAACCCTTGATATAAGGGATTACCTCTAATGGTAAGGAGTTGTTTAGCTTTATTAGGAGTGATAGATTCTTGATGAGGATCAATGTGGTCATGTGTGGGAAGAATGACTGCATGGATATGATTAAGATGAACTATGTGACTAAGGTTGGAGAGATCATAACAAAGACATAGTCTTGCCCTCAATTCTATGACTTGTCTAAGGATGATATCTTTGTTTATTTCAATGTATTTATCCATGAGATCTTGTCCTTGTTTGAAATCTAGGATGATATTGGGATCAATAGTATACTTTGGTTGGTGAGGAATATCATCATAAGTTTCACTATCATCATGTGGAAGTTGGGAAGTTTCTCCTAAGAAAGGAAACCTTTCCACGAGTGGTTGACTATGAAAAGGATTTTCTTCCATGTTCTCAATAGTGCTTTGTATTGTGGTGGGATGCATTGGTATTTTTTTAAATTTTATGTGGGAAAGGATGGATGTCAATGGACTTGGTGACCTTTTTTTGGTTTGTGGCGACTAATCAAAAGGTAATCAAATCCTAATAAATGAGAATAACCTTAGATGATGAAATGTGTGATTTAGAATTAAATTGAATGGATAATTTTAATTTGGATAATTGAATAGTCCCAAAGGTGGGAAAAGTGATTCAAGTGAACTAAATGGAGTGGATTGGCTAAACTTGGATTTAAAATGTAAGTTACACACTTGGATCTTAGGATGGTTTAATTATGAATTTGGTTTTGGAATCTAAGAGTTGGTGTAGAGTTTTCAAGGTTTTAAAACAATGGACCTTAGGATGATTAAAGGTAAAAAGGGTTATGCTAAGGTGATTATTTTGATTAAAGGATCCAAAAGTGATAAATTTTAACTATAACCAAGGATTTGATTTGGATGATGATAAAATATGGACTAGAAGATGGTGGATAAAAGATGGTAATGATGTCGATATTGGCTTGGTGTGATGGTTTAAAGGTGGCATTGTTGTTCTCGCCACCAAGGATCAAACCCCGTTGGGGTGGTATTGTTGAGTGATTGCATTCCGGTTCATAGCTCCGGTTCAAAAGAATTTACCCCTTGAATAAAAAAAAAAAAGATGGTAATGATGGAATGATTAAGGATATCCTAATTTTTTTGAAGATGTTGGATGTGACCTCAAGGATGACTAAGGTTATGATTAAGTGTAAAATGAGTGACAAAGGGGGGTGTACCTTGCACTCAAAGGTGTGTTATAGGTGATTGAATATTGAGACAAGTCAAAATATGGATAATGTATGGAGGACTAAGGGTATGATCAAAATGAGTGTGTGAAATGGATAAGGTATTGGTTTTATGTGAGGGATGTTGAGCTATGGATTTAGTGCTGACCAAGGCTAAATACCATCATTACCATCTTTTATCCACCATCCTTATAGTCCACATTTTATCATAATCCAAATGAAATCCTTAGTCATAGTTAAAAGTTATCACTTTTGGATCCTTTAATCAAAATCATCACCTTAGTCTAACCTTTTGTACCTTTAATCATCCTAAGGACCATTATTTTAAAACCTTGGAAACTCTACACCAATTTGTAGATTCCAAAATCAAAGTCATAATCAAAACATCCTAAGATCCAAGTCTGTAACTTACACTTTAAATCCAAGTTTAGCCAATCCACTCCATTTAGTCTAATTAAATCAGTTAAAATATGGTAATCATGAAATGATTAAGGATATCCTAACGTTTTCAAAGATGTTGGATGTGACTTCAAGGATGACTAAGGTTATGATTAAGTGGAAAATGAGTAACAAAGGGATGTATACCTTGCACTCAAAGGTGTGTTATGGGTGATTGGATAATGGGACAAGTCCAAATATGGACAATGTATGGAGGACTAAGGGTATGGTCAAAATGAATGTGTGAAATGGATAAGGTATTGGTTTGATGTGAGGGATGTTGGGCTATGGATTTAATGATGACCAAGGGAGCACTAAAGTAATGTTTATCCTAAACTTGGCTTCAACATTTTGTGTTTTCAAAAAGATACCAATTGGAAAATGTTTTCAAACAAGCAAAAGGACTTCAAACTAGAATTGAATCAAACTTGGTAGAGAAAGTTTATAAACAAGCATTTGGTATATACAACACTTAAAAAAGAAGTCATAATAACAAGCTTAAAACTATTCAATAAAAGGTGTGTTAACTTAGTGGAGGCCCACACAATAAAATACCTTAAAATTAGTGTGAAGCACTTATCTCTCAAGAGTCGATAGATAGGGACCTAGTGACACAAGGTCTCACCTTTTCCCTTTCTTTGGAGGTTTTTTTACACATTTCCCAAAGAGATTTTATCTCTACTTAGAAAGGTACATGGTGATTAACTTCAGGCATGATATTGTACCTTGCACCATACTAAGCAATGACTGAAAGGTCTTAAACTAGGCTATACAAGGCTTATCTAGGGAATGCTCTAAATACTACAAGGGTATGTGAGGCCTAATTTGTAAATTTGAAAATGAAAAATCATCTTATAATTGGGAGAAGAAGGTAACCCACCCTTCTCCTTACTTCCCCAAAGTATAAATTTCTTGGACACTTAGCCCAAATTACAAAATCACAACTTCCAAGAGTTGTATCTTTTGATTCACCCCCTTATATTCCATCGAAGCACTAGAGTTGAGGTCATCCCTTGGGGTGATGAAATCTTTAAGAAGGTCCACTAAAAGTAAAACAAGACAACTTTTATATTTTATCCTCAAGATCATCGTAAAGTGTGAGAAGAAAGCATACATAAGTGTGCTTGGGGTTTAAAAGACACATGTAAATTATTAACCCAAATTGAAGTGTGAATGTGAATTTTAACCCAATTTTAATGTGAGAACAAACAAGGAAGACAACGAACAAAAAAAAAGGGTCTATAATCAATATCTTCAACAAAATGTCCTACAAAACCAATTAAGTTAGTAGTTTTCAAGATTGAATCCTTGGATACACAAAAAAAATTGCACATAAAAATAGTCTAAAACAAGAAACCAGTTAATCCTATTAAAAAAATAAATTGCAAAAACATATTTTTTAGATTTTTATGATAAATTAAAAAAAAAAAACACTGAAAAAGATTAAAAATTCAAAATTATGACTTATTGAAATTTCAAAATGAAAGTCTAACCTTGAATTCTTATACTTGAATTTTGGAGCAAAATTTTGAAAAATGCCTTCACCATAGCATGTTCCTCTCAGTTAAATTTCCAACGACTATAAAATTTTGAAAATTCAATTAGAAATGAAAATTTATCATGATTTTGGTGCAGGGCGCTCTTTAGGAATTTTAAATGGTGAGTTCAAGGGATTTAGCCCTCTATCGGCTAGCCCATAGTCATGTAGGTGACCAAGCATTGGGTGGATGGGATCCTAAGGGTTCGGGATCCAGATTTTAGCCCTTCACAAGCATCATGTGACCTTCCGCTAGGATCTATCTGTGGCCGATGGCTTGATGTTAGCTTGGATTGTGGTCATTCAAATGACCACAGGGCACACAAAGGCAAAATGAATCAACCACCCCCTCGATATGCCAAGCACAAACTTCAAAATCGAATTCAAACTAATTTAACATATTGCAGGTTCAAAACAATTTTAAATTTTACCTAAATCGACTGATTCTATGATCATACGAGATTATATACTAAAAAATTCAGTATGCATATGCTTTCACCTTTCATGTATTTGTTAAAAAAATTGTATATACTTGTAGTTGTATGTATGGTGAATATATATTGATAAGAAATTGAATGTCAAAAATATTATTTTATGTCAAATTTTGTTTCTCAAGTATTGTGGATGGAAAGGTGGTGTCCATTTTTCCTTCAATTGCACCAGTAAAAAGTTGATACTTGAAATCTAGTCAAAACCTTGCAAAATCAATTATTCGGAAATCACCACAAGACACAAACACACAAAATGAAGTGAGATAAGGGATAAAACTCCCTAGGAGAGTTGCCAAAATATAATACTAATGATTTGAAAGTGAAATGAAAGCAAACTAGAATGTAAACTTCCTATCCAAACCAAACAAAACCTATAGATAGAGCTCACAAAAGAGATCAAAATAAAGCATAACTTCAAGCAATCAAACACAATTTTACTATAACCTCCATTGTGATCTGATTTTCTCCTTGACTAATTGGGATGTGGATGCTCCTTTGCTTGAAGATACCTATTTTGACAAGATGTACTTACCAATTGTGATAGTGGATATGGAATGAAGGATAGAATGCCTGAATTTATAGACTTTTGGAAGGGTGAATGGATGCTTAATATTTGAAATTATGAGATCAAAGGTGGAGGATGGTTGAAAGAAATTTCCTAGGATCAAGGAGAGGATGGAGGGTAGAGATGGATGTGGTTGGATTGTGAATGGTTAGGATGATCTTACTAATTTTGGTAAGTAGTTGTGAGAATGAGATAAATAATGGACATGTGCATCTAGTGGGGCTAGATTTTTGGGTTTTGTGGAGAGAATAATGGGACCATGAGGACAAGTATTCCTAGGTAACCTTTATTATTGGAATATGTTGAGGGGATGTAGACCTAATTAATAATAATAATATTGAATTATTTTAGACACATGTGAGATGGATAATAGATGGGATATGATAATTATCTTTTTATTTATTATGAGGATATGGAAAAGGTGGTTAATTAAATAATACGATTATTTAATTATGGACTTTAGGTAAAGGGGCTAGACTAGGTGATAGGTTTAGTTGATTAGGACTAGGCGAAGGTGATTAGGGCTAAGTGGTGGAATTGACCAATTAGGGATAGGTAATGGATGACTAGGGAATATTTTAGGTGTCTGCACATTGAACCAACATGCCCTCATCATTGACTAAGATTATATACTGATTAATCTCAAATAAATGGTTCTCATACCAATCAATAGTCACACCAACTAGACTTAGATTGTGGAACTCATTAGCACATCTCTACATGTAATGATATAAAAGGTAACATGATCAGGACCTTTCCAAGAAAGTCTCCCATGATATGGTCTAGATGATTTTGTTACTCCTAGCACCACCAAGTACAAGCAAAGTATTTCAAGTGCATGATGGCACATCGAGTCT
Source organism: Sequoia sempervirens (assembly GCA_007258455.2). Lineage (NCBI taxonomy): Eukaryota > Viridiplantae > Streptophyta > Pinopsida > Cupressales > Cupressaceae > Sequoia > Sequoia sempervirens. Next base: position 43,898 of record VDFB02255687.1, read on the forward strand.
TGGTATTGCTACCATAGGGATGCATCATGAGACAATGATCCAATCCAAAATCTAATTCTCTACATCCAAAACCCTTGATGAACCCTCAAATGTGGTGGCTGGGATTAAAGAAGGTCTCTCATGTTTCGTACCAAAATATTATCCATATTGGCTAGCTACCTATCCTCTCCATGTGATGTCTTTGAAATGGGAATCTCCTCCACTCTAGAATGGGGAGGACTCCTATAGAACTCTCTCTCTCTCTTCAACCTAGGGTTGCTCCTCCCTCACTTCCTGAGAAGGATGGGAATGCACTAAATGAGACATATTTTAATGAGGGCCCAATCTCACTATAATCTCTTGAAGGAGATCAATAACTTGAGGGGAACCAACAGGATTCTTAGGTGGTTCATGAACCTACTCTACATTTCCACTCTAGAATGATTGACATGATTCCTAGGAGGCATCCTTCATTTACAACCATTACATGGAGTAGAATATATATAAATCCATCTACAATGCCTTGTTAAGGCATACTAAGTAATAGTCATAATGCAATGCTACAATACTAATAATTTAAATAACCACACATCACTCATAAGAAAGCACATAAAATTGAGCTCTCAATAGATGAACATGGTACTATGATATCAAATGTAATACCCTACCATGGACCCATGGGACATTAGTGTATAAAACATAAAAAAATAAAATTAAAACAATATATACTGACGCCATTACATGAGACACTATGATGTCACACTACATGATGACATACTCAACACAAACAAGACATCATCATTGCTTAACAATATGGCACAATTGGAAGACTTACCTTACTAAACCAACAAACCAACCCCCAAGAGTGATCTAAACCAAAAGGGGCCTTTAAAATAAGGGTTAAAACCCCACAAGACTAGGTAACCCTAGGAGGTACTAGCTCCTTAACACAAGAAATGATAACAGTTTTATTTCATCCAAAAGCACATTTCCCAATGTAAAAGTCAACATAAATTTTCAATGATGATGCCTATTAATGAGATAATAAAATTAGGAAACTCACAAGACTAAGGGGAAAAAATTCATTTGCAAATATTTTCCAATAAAATCTGGAGGTACTCATTGTTTGATGAACAGAGGATTACAACACACTAGAGGACTACAACGCACCTAGTGGACACTAACACCTAGGTGGGACAATAACATGCCAAAGGGACACAAGTGGGAGTTCACCAATATCCAACATCTATGCAAGTGTCCAATTTTAGTGTTAGATTCATTTTTTGGTGCTAGAGTCCCATGAATACATCATAGTCCTTTGCTAGCACTAGGGTCCTCTTCCTATACTAGAGTCTTGGCTTGTGAGAAAACCAAAGCCCAATTATAGACCTATAGGCCTAGCATAATTCTTAGGAATTGCAACAAAATAATTACAACAAAAAAAGTACTTGGAATTGATGAAAATGATTGGGAGATTGAAGTGGTCTTGAATACCCAATCTCATGTCACACTAGCCCATAAAGGAGATAACTCTCAAGAAATAGGGAGTCGTCAAGAGGCTCTAAAAAATACCAATGAAATAAGGTATGAAGGGGAAAGTTTCCTACATCTCCCACCCATGCCAAGACCACGCAAAGAATCCCAAAATAGCCCCTTGATAAGGTAGGTCCTCACATCTAAACATACTAAGTGACATAAGAGAAATCTAGTGTTTTTGAGGTTAAAATCACATGTTTTCCAAACCTTGAATTCATTTTAAACCCAAATTTAAGTGTTCTCTAAATTTATTTTATCCAACATCACAATAAGAGAAGAAACACAAAATACATGTGTGTTTGACTCTAGCATTGAATCACATAAAAGCATTTATGACACTAATACCACTTATTTGCTTGGTTTACAATCACTCCACTTAGGATTTTCTAGTAATTATATAATTTTAAGGGAGGACTCAAGTGTCCTTCAATATAGATTTTTACAATATAATACAACAATTAAATGAATGACTTGTGAAGGCTTTTCCAACTTTTCTCATGATCCTAGAGCTCTTCCCAAGATCCTCTAGTCCCCAATGGTGGTTCCACCCCACCCAACCATGTGGTACCCTTAAGTCCACCCCACCATTCTAGGAGATAGTCACACAAGACACAAGCACACTCACACCAAATACATGAGTGTAAGCATTACACACATGCCAAACATGGAGTATACACATGACATACACATCATACAAGAATCACTCAACCAACAACACATGATGGGTAAGGATATATACTATCATCGAGTACAAACTTCAATGGCGACAAGGATTATATTCTAGAGAGGAGGTAGGGAGTGTCATCACAATAGCCTAGATGGTACTAGCTAAGTGAGATCAATTACATCTTTCACAAGAGACGAGGCTACCCAATTAATAATGACCAGTTTTCCCTAAGTGGGCATGTCTTCTATGCTCATATCAAGCCTATATGAGTGATTTGGCTATGCCAAAGGAATCATATTCTTGGTTTATTTTATTTACCCCATACAATTTTTAATTATCACTTATTAAAGAAAATCCCACATGAGATATTCTCAAGCCACTTTGGAGCCTAATAAATTTCAAGTGCCACTCCCCTACTACTCTCTAATACCTCCATTGTAGGTTCTTCACGAATCAACATAATTGAGTGTGGCATGGGAAATAAGGCACAAAATTTTGGCAAACAAAATTTTGAACATGATCTAAAAACATTCACAACAAAAATTCATGGAGGAGACATGAACCCCCATTCCAAATCATCCAAATTCAATTCCAACATTCAAAAAATTTCATTTATTTTTTACATGAGAAACAACAAATTACCTTCAAACTCCTTTAATGAGATCTCAATTTTCTAATTTTTTTAATTGCTAAAAAAATTCAGAAAATAAACGTATTCCCTTTTGATTCATATATGAAGAAAAACTAATTTTTGAAATAAAATTTGCATTTGAAGGATTTTGAAAATGTTGCCAAAGTGAGGGCACAAAATGGATATTTTTAAAAATTTATAAAAATAATTAAAACTACTCTGTTTGCTCCAAATTAAATCTACAAAGAAAGTCATATACTACCTTAAGGATGAGAATGACATCTGAAATTTAGATGGACTCAAGAAATGGAAGAAAGAGAGAGAAATGCCTCAATTTCATTCACACACAAATTTTAATTTCTTTTCAATTTCTCACAATTTGGTGGAGGAAAAAACACAAATCCAAGCACCTTTGATGATCCCAATCCAATGCCAATCCCAAGTCTCCACAATCCCAGGTCGCCAAATTCCACCAACTTCAAATTTTCAAGAAGAGGGTTTTTGAAGACCTATTTTTTTTCAAAACAAGAATGAATGGAAATGCCTAAGTTCTTTTTCCCTTTGTTCTCTTTTTTATTTTTCCTATTTTCCTTATTCATAATTTTCCCATTATTTTTCCAGAAAAAAACATTTGATAAAAATAAAACATTCAACATTACTTCATTACAATTTTAAATAAAATGATCAATTTAATTTGTATGCATTCCTATCTAAAATGAAATATTTTGAACAAAAATAACTTAGCCTTATTTTTCTCTTTTTCCAACTCATAGAAATATTTTACTAGATACTATGCAATCATTTAATTCATAAAAATCCACTTATGAGCAAACAAGAAATTAAACCACTTTATTAAAATCATGCAATTATAGGTAACTCACAACATCCAGATGAACTCCAAAATCACCTTTGATTTGGATTTGGGTTAACACAAGGTCATACATGACACATCTTTTACTCAATTTGAGTACGATCATAAAATAACAATGGAAAGACCCAATATGACATCTTTGAAATAACCACTGCTAGGGAATAACTCAAACCTACATATTTAGGTAGAAATAACCATATACTTGCATACTCAATTCACACATCAAGCATACCTATAGCATATATAATGGTTGAAGCACAACATAACCACCCAATGGGGTACAACATCATATAACATGTAAATTAGTGCATCCAAATGTCATACAATCATGACAACATTCATTCACAACATGAATAATGATACGTATATTCATATATATAAACAAGTCGAAAACAAGTAAAGCTATTGTCAAAGCGTAATCATAACAATAACACATGTATCTCAAAATATGTACCATGATTCAAGTGCCAATATAAAATGACATATTGAGAACACCTCGACACAAAATAATAAAGTATATCAATCAATAAGTCTTAGGCTAAAATCAAGGTTATTAGAATGCACATGCTAGAGGTATTGTAGTTTCCCCATGATCTCTTAAATTAAATTTGCATCTTGTCCAAGAGAATGTAAGTTAAATGGATGTATACCATATTTTACCTTTAGCCCATCCTTGGACCTCCAACTTTCCCCACATTATAATAGACTAGACTGAAGGCGAACATTTTCTAATGAAGCTTTCTATAAATTAGGATGCCTACAATTGCACATTGCGCACTCAATTACATTCAAAGGATATCGCTATCCATGTATTGTTGATAATCCTTTGTAAACATAAAAAATAATCTACATTGAAATAAATTTAACCAAGTTTCATATGGAAGTCAAGTCTATGTGTTTTATCAAAAAAGTCAATCTCTAAATTTTATACTTTTCCCTAGAATGTGACCCTTGAAGTTGACCCTATTAATTCCGTGATAACTTTGTAAACCCCCCCTAAAAATATATACAAAATCCTAGCAAATGTTTCAATTTTTTGAAAAAAATATTAATTTATATTGATGAATTTTTCCTTTCAAAAGTAATAGCATGATCCTTACCAATATCCAAAGCTAAGTGACTAACCTTACTATTATCATGATTAAATGTCGAGGTTAAGTATAATTTGGGTTTGTACATTAAATGGACTATTATGGATTAGGTCATGAATAAGCCCAATTGAATAAATCTATCATGCTTATAATGATTATCATGACTAATTTCTATGTTAGAGACTCAATCCTCTCCATTTCCCTTGACTTCTCTATTATCATGATTACATTTTCCATAACTATGGTTAAACTAATTTAACCTAATAACTAACATGTAAGATTTGTTTTAAATGTAGAAAATGTTAAGATTTGAAAATGTCTTTCCCTAAGATTTTTGTAGGGTTACCCTTAGGATTTTTGAAGGCCCGAGTTACAAATTAACTTGTGTTGATAGTAACTCATATTTAAGTATCGATTTAACCCAAATGTCTTTCCTCAATTTGCATGTTGATTTTATGTTTTTTTGATACTTTTCAATGTATGATCATTCAATTGTGTTGTGAAAGTGTTCTATGATGATGTCTTTCTATACTCAATCCTAGATGCATAGTTTAAACTATTTTGGTGACCAAATCTATGTGTAATAATTAGATCTCAATATTTTTTAATTTAGAAGACAAAATTTTAAATTTTAAAAATAGAAGATAAGATCATGTCAATGATATTGTAAGCATAAAATTGTAAAGATTTACAATAATATATAGAAAAATACTTGATACTTGTTACTATATATTTAAATAACAATAAAACTAAAATATATTAAACTTAATTTTGTTTTTACAAATAATAAAACTTAAAAATAATTGACTAACCTTGACTTTAATAATTACTCTATGGAAATCTAATCTCACTTTAATAATCACTTAATTTTTTTAATAAATAAGTGTTTAAATGTGGAAAATAGTTGACTTACATTAATTTTAATACTTAGTCAATAACATTTTTGTCTAATCCCACCGACTTTATATATATTAAATGGGTTAGATACCCTTATTTTTCAAAACCCACATTTAAAACGAACTATTTATTTACCCTATATCTATCCAAAATTAAAATATATTCTCTAATGTATTTCACATCAGAATCATTATTTATTGAAGTGCGTCAGCCCACGTTTTTAGGGATTAATTGCCGTTGCTGTCTTGTCTGAACGGTACGGTGATTCTTGTGCCGTAACGGAGGTCTGTTCGGTCACTTGTTTTTACACGCTTTAATGTTTTTTCCCTCGCCTATTTGTTGTAATTGATATAGGACTCGTTTCTAAGAGTTTTTGGTTGGGATGTGCCTTTTGCAAAGTATTTTTTTTTATTCTTGTAAATTATTATTTCTTATTAATATAATGCATTTTTTTAATTTAAAAAAAAAAAGTGTTTTTAATGGGATGGTAAATTGGGACGCAACTAATCTCCCAATAAAACACATTGTGTATAGGCATGTAATATAGAAAAACACATAAAAATATACATAAAAACGTACATAACATGATGGGACGACGTAGTGCAGGTCTCGTCAAACAGGGGATAAAAGTGATGAAACCAATAGACGGGAGCAAACAACAATTGAAGGGAGCCCATAGCGGTGTCGTCAGGTCGGTTTTCCCGCCTTTTGTTGGTCGTGATGCTAAGGTGGGATTTGGACCATAAAATTGGGCCCTGTGGCTTGCACGAGAAGCTATCATTTTCAGTGAATTTTTGTGCTAGCGCGATAATTGGAGGTGGACTGACGTGTGCAAGACTTGCATTGAAAACTGTAAGAATAATTGTTTTTCAAGAAAGAAGGTGGAAAACACTTTGTGTTGTGAGCGTTTTCAGTCTGCACGTTGAAAGTTGAAGGTTGGAGTGCACGTGGAGGAGAAAATCGACCAAGTCGAGGTGAGGGGTGACTAACAAATTGGGTTGCATAGGGTTTTACAACACTATGTGGGTTGCTTGTTTCTTAACACCTAGGGTTTTTCAACATGGAATTTTTTGGAAAGATTTTGTAATTTAGGCAGTACAAATATATTGAAAGGCCCCTTCAAAATCCATAAGGACTCTTAATTTGAGTAAAACATGCATTTAAATTTCCTCATGATTGAAAAAAAAGCATAAAATAATTGTAAATTGGAAAACACAATGTGGGTTGTCAGTTATTTGAATTTGTATGTTTAAATGTAAAGGGTTGTCTCACGAGGAGGAGTTGTAGGTGGGGGATACATAAAACTAACCAAATTGAGTTGAGGGGCGACTAACCAATTGGGTTGTTATGTGTAGAGGGCTTTACAACACTATGTGGGTTGCTTACTTCTTAACACCTAGGGTTTTGCAACATGGAATTTTACAAAACAGTATGAATGCCTTGAAAACCTTTTGTTGTTTACACAACACAAAAGTAGTGAAAGGCCCCTTCAAAATTTATAACAAATTTTAATTAGAGTAGAAATTGCATTGAAATTTCCACATATGATTGAAAAAAAATGCACAAAATAATTGTAAATTGGAAAAACCAATGTGGGTTGTCAATTATTTGATTCTCCATGTTTAAATATAAAGGGTTGTCTCACGAGGAGGAGTTGTAGGTGGCAGATACATAAAACTAACCAAATTGAGTTGAGGGGTGACTAACCAATTGGGTTGTTACGTCTAGAGGGTTTTACAACACTATGTGGGTTGCTTGCTTTTTAACACCTAGGGTTTTGCAACATGGAATTTTACAAAATAGTATGAATGTCTTGAAAACTTTTTGTTGTTTAGACAAAATGAATGTAGTGAAAGGACCCTTCAAAATTTATAACCATTCTTAATTAGAGTAAAAATTGCATTTAAATTTCCTCATTTGATTGATAAAAAATGCACAAAATAATTGTAAATTGGAAAAAACAATGTGGGTTGCCAGTCATATGATTGTGGTTGTCAAGGTATCTTTATCTTTTATATGTTGTGCAACCACACCTTTGACTTTTGATCTATCAAAATGCTTTACATAATCATTTAGATAAATTGAACATTTCCTAATTGAGCCTCGAGGTGCTTGATATTAGCCTTCAACTTTTGAACTGCCTCTGATTCTTGCAAACACTCATTTTGTAATGTGTCCATGTGCCCTTCTTCACAAGCAACACCTTCCATTGTTGTGTTTATTTTGTCAACTTCCTATCTCTTAGATTGCAGCTATCTATCAACAACATTAATTAAACTCCTCTTTTGACGATAAAATATTCTTTTAATTTTTTAATTCCTTTTCTAAGTGGTTAATTGTAGCGTTTTTGTTGATTTACTTTAGTTTCAACACGTCCAACTATTGCTTTTGCATCTACAAGTTGACCAACCACACATTTTTCCTCATCCCTACTGTTGTCACCGGTTATCACCCTCTGGTATTCCTTTTCATGAGCTTCTAACCTCTTTTTCATGTCTTTTACTTCAAGATTTGGAGTAGTTGCTCCCTCATCATCCCTTAGGACAACACCATCCATTTCTTGGATAGAGTTTTCAATGTCTTCAATACTTTTATGTAGCTTTACAGTCGCTCTTTGCTCAGCTTTGAGAGTGTCTTTCTAATTAGAGAATGCAAATGTTTTGTTTTTGATAAGTTTTTTACAAAACTTGTCTACCCTTTCACATAGGACTTTCATGTATCCAACCAACTGATTCTCTTTTTCTTCACTAAGATTTTATTTTTCCTTTCCATTATCATCGATTTCAAATTGTATTTGTTCCATGGAATTCTTAAGTTCAAGAATCTTTGACTTCATTTGTTCAACTCCACTTATAGCATCATCTCTCACTTTCTTTTCTTGCACAAATTCATATGGAATACGAAACCTCTTGATTTTATCCACTTCTACATTGGCATTTTCCCATTGCACATATTGCACAACGCTCCTTCGTCAAGTTGTCAAGGGTAGGAACAATCTCTTCATTCAATACATTATCTATCTCATTCACTTTGGTCTACTTCTTTTCAAGTGTTTTTAGAGCATATTTCATTTTTATTACATACTTTCTACTACCCGATGCTCGAGTTTTGCATTGCCATTTTCCCATTGTGCATATTGCACACACGCCTTCCTCAACTTGTCAATAGCAGGGAGTTTCTTTAGTCAATACACTATTTGTCTCATTCACTTTGGTTTGCTTCTTTTCAAGTATTTCTACAATAAATTCCTTTGTCATTTCATACATTTTAGTACCTGTTGCCTGCAATTTTGCATTGTCATTTTCCCATTGCACATACTTCACATGCTCCTTCCTCAACTTCTCAAGAGCAAGAAGAATCTCTTCAGTCAATATATTATTTATCTCATACACTTTGGTTTGCTTCTTTTCAAGTGTTTTTATAGTTGTTTCCTTATTCATTTCATACATTCTAGTACTTGCTGCCTCCTGAAGCATTGAGATCTCAAGTTCGTTAACACCTAGTGTTTTCCAACCTTGAATTATAAATAGAAAAAATGATTGTATTAAAACCTTTTGTTGTTTAGACAGTATGAATGTAAGAAAAGGCACCTTCAAAATTTACCAAAATTGTTACTTACAGTATGAATTGTGTTTGCATTTCCTCATATCATTAAAATATAGGTAGGTAGGAAAACATGATGGGTTGTGAGTTAGTTTGTTCTACTTGTTCAAAGCTCAAGGGTGGAGATTTTGAGAGGAGTTGTAGTTGGGGGATACATAAAACTAACCCAATTTAGCTGAGGGGTGACCAACCAATTGTGTTCTTATATATAGAGGGTTTTACAACACTATGTGGGTTACAGGTTTCTTAACACCCTGTGTTTTCCAACCTTATATTATTCAGATACTATGATTGTAATGAAAACCTTTTGTTATTTAGACAATATGAATGTAATGAAAGGAACCCCTTCAAAATTTATATAACAAGTCTTAGACTAAAAATTGTGTTTCAATTTCCTCAAATCATTAAACTATAGGCAGGTTGGAAAACACTATGGGTTGTGATTTATATAATTCTGCTTGCTCTAAGCTCAAGGGTGGACAGTTCAAAGAGGAGTTGTAGCTGGGGGGTATGTAAGACTAACCAGATTTAGTTGAGGGGTGATCAACCAATTGGGTTCTTATATATAGAGGGTTTTACAACACTATATGGGTTGTAGATTGCTTAACGCCTTGTGTTTTCCAACCTCCAATTATATAGACAATATGATTGTAATGAAAACATTTTGTTGTTTAGACAGTACAAATGTAATGAAAGGAACCCTTTAAAAATATATAACAAGTGTTAGATAGACTAAATATTGCATTCCAATTTCCTCAAATCAATAAACTATAAGCGGGTTGGAAAACACTGTGGGTTATGATTTATATAATTTTGCTTGTTCTAAGCTCAAGGGTGGAGAGTTCGTGGAGGAGTTGCAACTGGGGGATACGTAAAACTAACCAGATTTAGCTGAGGGGTGACCAACCAATTGGGTTCTTATATATAGAGGGTTTTACAACATTATGTGGGTTGCAGGTTTCTTAAAGCCCCATGTTTTCCAACCTCTGATTATACAAACAATATGATTGTAATGAAAACCTTTTGTTGTTTAGACAGTACAAATGTAATGAAAGACACCCCTTCAAAATATATAACAAGTCTTAGATAGACTAAAAATTGTGTTTCAATTTCCTTAAATCAATAAACTATAGGTAGGTTGGAAAACACTGTGAGTTGTGATTTATATAATTTTGCTTGTTCTAAGCTCAAGGGTGGAGAGTTTGAGGATTGTAGCTGGGGATACATAAAACTAACCAGATTTAGCTAAGGGGTGACTGACCAATTGGGTTCTTATATATAGAGGGTTTTACAACACTATGTGGGTTACAGGTTTCTTAACGCCCCGTGTTTTCCAACCTCCGATTATACAAACAATATGATTGTAATGAAAACCTTTTGTTGTTTAGACAGTGCGAATATAAGAAAAGGAAACTTCAAAATTTACCAAGATTGTTATTCTTATAGTATGAATTGCATTTGGATTTCCTAATATCATTAAAATATAGGCAAATAGGAAAACATAGTGGGTTGTGAGTTAATTCATTTTGCTTGTTCAAAGCTCAAGGGTGGAGAGTTTGGGGTGGTGATTTAGTTTTATGTTAAATTTTTTTTGACTTCATTAGTTGAAATCCATGTATAGCATCATCTCTCACTTTCTTTTCTTGCACAAATTCATATGCAATATAAAATCTTTCGATTTTATCCACTTATGCATTGCTATTTTCCCATTGCACATACTACACACACTCCTTCCTCAACTTCTCAAGAGTGGGAAGAATCTCTTCAGTTAAAACAATATTTATCTCACCAAGTTTGATCTCCTTCTTTTCAAGTATTTTTAGAGCAGATTCCTTTTCAATTTTATAAATTATAGTACCTGTTGCCTCCAATTTTGCATTGTCTCTTCGCCTAGAGAGTTCATGATGGTGAGTTAGTTTTATGTTTAAAAAATGTTTGACTTCATTATTTGAAATCCACTTATAGCATCATCTCTCACTTTATTTGCTCACACAAATTCATATGCAATACAAAATATTTCAATTTTATCCACTTCTACATTGCCATTTTCCCATTGCATATATTGCACACGCTCCTTCCTCAACTTCTCAAGGGTGGGAAGAATCTCTTTAGTTAAAAAAATATCTATCTCATTAAGTTTGATCTCCTTCTTTTCAAGTGTTTTTAGAGAAAAATCCTTTTCGATTTCATAAATTATAGTACCTGTTGCCTCCAATTTTGCATTGTCTCTTTGTCTTTGCACTACTACACACGCTCCTTCCTCAATTTCTCAAGAGCATAAGGAATCTCTTAAGTCAACACATTATCTATCTCATTCACTGTGGTTTTCAATGCAAGTGAGCTTCACAATTTATTGCAAGTGTGGTTTACAATTAAAATTGCTTTTCAAATTCTTCATATCTTTGACAAATAAATGCACAAAAAAATAAAAATTTGTAGGTTATATAACACAGTGGGTGTTCAGTTATTTCCTTCTACTTGTTGAAAGGTAAAGGGTCAACAGCTTGGGGAGGTCTTGCTCATGGGAGACACATCAAACAAATCAAATCGAGGTGAGGGGTGACTAACCAATTGTTTTTTTACGTGTTTAATGGCTTATAAACAATATGGGGTTTGCAGGTTTTGTAACACCCAATATTTTCTAACCTGCAATTTCATAGTGGCATAGGTGAAACTTTAGAGTAGACACTTCATAATGGACATGTTGCCTGCTACAACAAATAGTTGGCAGTAATATATGTTTTGTATTAATGGAAAGAGTTAGTATGATTTCTAAATTGCACATGATTTGTTAATTATTATAATGTATTTGAAATTTAACTTGCTCTTTTCATCCATAATTTTTGTTGAAATATGCAAAGAACAAGAAAATGAACTGAGATTTAGTGTAGTGATGAAACAAATGGTTTCCATTCAATGCTATCTACAATATATTGTTAGATTTATTATTTATTTTGTTGGTGTAATCAAGCTATGAGTACTCATGCATTAACCCCATTCGAAGAATGTTTCAACCTATGCAAGGAAAGTAAATTTGTCAAAGCTTTGTACTATTCAGAGGGTGAAGATAGAAGAAAAAAATGGTTGTAGACTTCAACATTATGAATGTTTGAATGCGATATTTTCATATTCCATAACAAAATATGGCTAAGAAGTTACCCACATATATAGGTGCATCACTCCCAACTTGTGTTGTATTTTCTATTGTGTCATTCATTTCTTTAGGTAAATACATTTTATTTTTCGTGATACCATTTTAGGCCACAGACAAAGTTGTAGGTTCAAATAAACATTATGTTGTTGAAGCTGCACAATTAGTAGCTTTTCATGTGTAAGATTTGCTTTTCGCCCCCATTTAAAGTTACATCAAACAAATGGTTTGATTAGACAACCTTTGTTTGCACCTAAAAGATGTATTAACACATACAACAGAGTGAACCTTTTCACATTTTAGCCTATGTTCATTCACTCCTTTACTGATTCATTATTTTATCAACAGATGCAAAGAACATGTTTTTTTTCTTTTGACATTGCCGACAACCATAGAAGTAATTACATATTATTATGCATGGTACACTTATAGGCTACATACAAAGTTGCAAGTTAGACTTCTCATCGCGTTGTTCAACCTGCATTTTTTGAGTTCATGAAATATAATACATGCTTTTGTTGGTCATGTTAAGTCACCCCAAACGGAAGGCTCGATATCGTAACATGCTTGCTTAGGTAAAAGAGGTTTGTAGACCCCATATACTATGAGCTTTTAGTTTTTTTCATGTGTGGTTGCGATTTTACTTGCGGTCTTTATGTTTGCTTGGAGGTTCAACTAGACATTGTTTTTTCTAACCCGCATTGGCTTACATCATGGTTGATAGGAAATTTTACACCTTTATGCCTTTTTTGATTCACTCTATTACTGATTCATTATTTTGTCAACAGATGCAACAAACATGTTATTCTTTTTATGTTGTTGGCAACAATGGATGCATATTTTTTTACATACAAGGTTGTCATAAAAGGTTTTGGTTTCCCTCTAACCTTTCATCTCCACTAACACATACACATGCACCACAACCAATGTATCTTCCAAAAATAAAACATTTGTTGTTGCAACTGCAGAAGTAATTACACACTGTTATGCATGTTACACTCATATGCCACATACAAAGTTGTAGGTTTCAAACCACTCATCATGTTGTTCAACCTACACTTTTTTATTTAGTGAATTGTCAGATGTGCTTTTGTTGTTCATGTTAAGTCACCCCAAACAGAAGGCTCAATATCACAACATGTATGCTCAGGTAAAAGAGGTTTGTACACCCCATATACTCTGAACTCTTAGTTTTATTTTCATGTGGGGTTGTGAATTCACTTGCGGTCTTTATGTCCACTTGGAGGTTCAACTAAACACTATGTTTTCCAACTTGCATTGGCTTGCATCATGGTTGATAGGAAATTTTACACCTTTATTCCTTTCTTGATTTACTCCATTATCGATTCATTATTTTGTCAATAGATGCAACAAACGTGTTATTCTTTTGGTATTGCTGATAGCAATGGATGCACACTTTTTTACATACAAGGTTGTCATAAAAGGTTTTGGTTTCCCTCTAGCCTTTCATCTCCACTAACACGTACACATGCACCACAACCAACATATCTTCCCAAAATAATACATTTTTTTTTGCAACTGTAGAAGTAATTACATGTTGTTATGCACATTACACTCATACGCCACATACAAAGTTGTAGGTTGAACCACTCATTGTGTTGTTCAACCTAAAAAAATTTATTTCATGGATTTCTAGCTGTGCTTTTGCTACTCATGTTAATTCACCCCAAACGGAAGGCTCGATATCACAACATGCTTGCTTAGGTAAAAGAGGTTTGTACAACCCATATACTCTGAAATATTAGTTTTATTTTCATGCGGGGTTGCAAATTTTCTTGTGGTCTTTATTTTCGCTTGGAGGTTCAACTAGACACTATGTTTTCCAACCTGCATTGTCTTACATCATGGTTGATAGAAAAATTTACACCTTTCTGCCTTTCCTCATTCTCTCCATTACTGATTCATTATTTTGTCAACAAATGCAACAAACATGTTATCCTTTTGGAGTTGTTGGTAGCAATGGATGCACATTTATTTACATAAAAGTTTGTCATAAAAGGTTTTAGTTTCCCTCTAACCTTTCATATCCATTAACACATACACATGTACCACAACCAACGTATCTTCCCAAAATAATAAATTTCCTGTAACAACTATAGAAGTAATTATATATTGTTGTGCACATTACACTTGTATGCCATATACAAAGTTGTAGGTTGAACCACTCATTGTGTTGTTGCTCAAACAACACAACTTTACTTCAAAATGATGGTTGGTTTTCACAACCTTCCTCTTCATGTAAAAAAGGTTTGTGTGCCACCCCTAAAATGGACTCATTGTTGAATGTCCATGTACACTTGTGATTGTGTCATCGTTGTCTATGTCACAATAGCCGACATTTGAAATTTGAAATTCAAATAATAAAATACCAACTCTAACATATTAAGATTTGAAGGGAAAATAGGGGGACCAAGTCACCTAGGGCAACTTTTTCCTAGCCCTATTTTGTGGGTTGCAAAGTCTTGGGAGCAATATATTAAATATTTTCTTTGGTTTTGCAAATGGTTTTTCTTAGTACATGTCCAAATGGGCCATGGAATACATAATTTAGGACATTATATGTATAGTTAGGTCCATGCACTTAGGAGGGAGCAAAACATAGTGTGAAATTGTCAAGGGTGATAATTTATGATGGTACATTTAGCCCCCACTTTAGTGAGAGTATGAACTTATGCTCATAATCACACTAAAGTATAAAATATGTCAAGAGGGGTTTGATTATATAAATGTTAAAGGGATAGGTTAACAATGAATATAAGGGGGTGCACAAGCCCATAGGATTCAATATCCCCTGACAAGACACCATAAATACAAGGGATCACACACACATATAATGCAACACGCCAACAAAAAACATACATGACAAAAACACAAAACAAAAAGAGTCTATGAAAATCATAGGCTAACAAGTTGCGTTATGCTAGGATCCATACCCAAGGTGCTCGTGACTCACAGGCTAAAAAAGTGATATTTTCTAGGTGAACCATGAACCAAAGGCATGATGAGCTAGTGAAGTCTGATATTCACTAGGTGAGCCTTTCAAAGACAATAGCGAAATGAGAAACTCACAAGGACTAGTGAGGACCAGTTTTCACTAGGGGTGTACCCATGTCAACCATACCAAGAGTTATATTCCCAATAACTCTAATAAGGTGGTACACAACTGATCAAAATGCTATTCCAATGAATCACTAAGTCATGTGTGAAAAAAGTGAAACACACAATGGAATGTATGCCCCCATCATAAAGTAATTGCTAAACACCATGCTATGAGAAATTGCTTTAAGGTAGAAAATGATAAATTCCATGTGATAAGGTCATGAGATTTTATTTGGAAAGCCTATGCCGACGATATGTTTCCAAATGGAGCTAACTCATGATAAGGGGTTGCCCCCAATGCAATGCAATAATCAACACAAATATGATCACATAAGGGATCCACAGATCTAGGGTTAGTATACATCTTTACTATAATATAAGTGAGCTCAGAATTTTCATCATTCCCCCAAATACTCGTGGAACTACAAACACAACGAAAGAATGAAACATAGAGAAAAAAAACATGCTTTTGGGTCACATTGGAAGAGACCTAGATTCCTCAATGCTTTGCATCATCCCCAAAAATAAAACACAAGTCAACAAAACAAAGTTTATGACATAAAGAATGATGAAGATATAAATAGATGAATGCCATGAAAAATTTGTTTCCTTTGTATCCTTGTGCCAATGAAGCCACACGGGTCCTCCAAAGAAAACTCACAAACACAAAGACACACCAAGCAACACAACATGGGAGATCACGTCATGTGCAAGTAGAGACAAATAACACATAAAATAAACACAAAAGGGTACTGCACATGCGATTTGATCTAAAGCAAATTATTTGCATCCCAATCTTGTCTGTCATATATGGAAGGAAAATAACTAGCCAAAGGGACTACAACAAGTGTCATACTAGTAGCATCACTAAGGTCAACACATGGTGAGTCACTCTCATTAGGAGGATATTCATGGTTGCCCCAATCTAAATCCATAGACTTTGAGAGAAACACTTGGATAGTTCATTATGCACTTGTTCATCAATCTTAGCATCTTCATTCTCATCATCTAGGTTTATCACAGTAGGTAGTTTAATGGAAATGTATGTTGTATGTTCTTGTTTCACTCTTTTTTTGGTTGGGACATGTAATGTTCAATTTCATGTTTTGGTGAAAGTTGTAATTCATATTGACTTGTTTGAATAGGTGTTTGATCATTAGGTAATGCTTTATTATTTTCACCCAACTAACGAGCAATAACACGCCATTTATGTCTATGCTATTTAGCATTTCTGTTTCTCCTTATGTAGTTTTCAATTTGTGAAGGGGTAAGAGCGGGTTTCTCAACCATTGGTCTCTTTTCTTCCCTTAGAGGAAGAACTGAAGGGACCATCAAGAGTTGGGAAACTGCTTTCTCCTTAGGTCTATAATTTTTTTCTCTTTTAGTGGCACAAATGTAATCATGTGATTGTCTCTTGGTATTTTGTATGATATTGGTGGAGGAAGTGAAACATAAATGGCTTATGTACTTGGAAGGATATTTTCTTCATACATGGGTTCATCCACAACTTGTGGGGTGGGAGGAACAACCATAACCCTATAATTCTTAGAAATAATGCTAAGGGATAACTCTGTTATGTGCTTTGCCTTAAATTTTTGATCTGACCTGAAAAATAAATATTCATGAGGCTTAATAGGTTACATGGGTTGAGGCCAAAAATAGTCTAGTGAAAAGTTTCCACAGGAATCCAAAGGATTAAACCTACTGTGATGAACTGTATATATTTGATTTTCAAATGGGAACTTTATGCACTTGTGGATTGTTGACGGGATGACATTCATGGAGCATAGCCATGCATATTCTAGCTTCACATGGAATTGGTCTGATGTCAAGATGATGGAGAATGATACATCTAGTTGTTTTGGTCCCACTTTATGTGGAATAGTTATTGAACCTAACATAGGGCGAGTGAAACCATCATGAGTTTTCAACCATGATTTTAGTTGTTCATAAGAATCTTGATAAAACTCATGCACAAACAAGATTTCCTTAGTGATCAGATTCTCTAGATAGACGAGATTGATGAGTATCCCTGGTGTAGGTTTTTCATTGATACGTTTGATGATATAGAGAGGACCATCTAGTGCATGTATAGATGCATCAATGTGTGTGAAAGCATTGTTAGGTAACAAAGTGGTTCATCCCTTACAAGATTGAACATCTATTGCATTAATCATATTATTTAGATCATCTTCATCATCATTCTTATCATCACAAGCTTGCATAAAGTTGGATGTATGATTTGGCATTGGATTGGTAAAAATTTGCAAATTTTGATTGAGTGGAGCCACAAATTTATTTCCTTTATCATTAACATCAGTAAACTAGATGTGATTAAAATCGATGAGGTCTTGCACTTGATCTTTAAGATGCATGCATTGATTCGTATCGTGTCCAAGTGTATGATGATATTGAAAAAAATCTTTTGAGTTAAATTTCAAAGGAAAAGGTTTTGTTGTGTCCACGGGTCTAATTGGAGGTAACTAAATTAGGTTCTTTCTAACAATTACAACATGATTGAATGTAGAGAATTGGGAAATTAGGTTAATTGTCTATCCTTCGGCCTAAATTGATAAGGATTTGGAATTATGGCTACGACTTGTGGCTCAATGTTCTTAGTTGTTCGAGGTGTGTTTATTTTGATAAAGTTCTTGTTTTTCTTCTTGAATGGTTGATAATTTTTTTAGATATAGATTCAAATTGACTAGTAGGAGTCAATGAAGATGTTCCTTCATACTGACTAACCGATATTTGATAATCACGAAGAGTCATACACAAGTGTGTAAAGGATGGGTATTTCATTAACAATATCTTATCCCTAATGCTAGGTTGCAAATTTGCAATGAACACTCTTTGAACATCAACATCAGGAAGAGTATAGTTGATTTGTGAGTAAAGTAACTGATATCACCCTATGAAGTCTGTTACCTTTTCACATTTTCCTTGTTTGCAATGCACTAAATCAGGTAATGTGATTTGAGGTCCAATTTTTTCTTGAAAATGTTGAAGAAATGTATCAACCAACTCATTAAATGAATTTATGGAGTTGTTCAGCAATGAGAAAAACCATTCCAAGGCCATATATTTCAATGATCTTGGAAAGAGTTTAGCTAGGAGCTTACCTTCAAATATGAAGCCACTACACAATGTCATATAAGCTGATGCATGACTATTAGGATCTCCTTTACAATTATGCCATTAGTGTGTTGTATTGTTGTAGCTATAGTTGGAAATCTGAAAATGATGATTTTTATAGCTTTTTGACACAAAACAATGTAGTTTTTCACCTTTTGAACTATATGTAAAGTGCCTAAATGGTTGCAATGAACACTTTCAGATTTAAAATGACCTAATGCAGATTTTTAAATGTAACTAGAATGTAGATTTGACCTATAATGAGTGAAATTAACCCTATTGCAACCTATGATTCAATATGATATGCAATTTTTTAAATTTTATGCTTTTTATGATGCAAAAATGAATGCCTAAATGAACAATGCAAAACAATGCAATACTAATCCTAGATCTAGGATGATATTATTCAAATTTTAGAAGGTCTATAATGCTAATGCATCAGGTTCTCCAAAATGATAAGATGGAAAAGTGAAACCCTAGGACTCCACCTTGTGATTGACAAGGGCTCTCTTTTCCATAATTATGGGATTCTTACCATTTGATTCAAGATTGACTAGGATATTAAATTGACTTGCAACCTGAAAGGTGAGCCAAACAATCCTAGGATTTGAATTTAGGGACTTGAAAATGGATGTTGTATGAAATACAATGATATGAATAAAGAATGATGCAAATAACCTATTCTGACGCAAAAACAATAAATTTGGAAATCCACGGACAAATTTGATGTTCAAAAATAGATTGAGCAGAGTTCTATGCACTTATCATATGAATCTAGAGCTGAATTTGGAGGACTATGTCACCTAGGGTGACTATGTCCTAGTAACTAAAACTAAAATTTGTCTTCATAGTCCCTGGGTGTTTGATTAGAGCTTTCCTCCTTCTAGGTCTCACTATCGGATCTTCGTCATATGTTGAGATAATTGAGTTTTTGTATGTTGTCAAGTTATAGGGTGTGAATGAAACAATGAATAAATGATCTTCAATCTCCCTCTAATCTTCCTCAGATCTGAAACCCACACATTCAAAGAGAGAGGAAGGGTTGTGCCATATAGGGGCTTGCCTCAGTCAAATCCCATGTTGGTGTTTCCACCTCCATGATGGAAAAATTAATATAAGAGAGCTTATCCTTTTGAGGGATAGAGGCTAAATGACAAATGAATGATGAATCAACAATACACTACAACTCACCACCCAAATATGATTTCCTTAAAGGATTGAAGTCATGCACATCACCTCAAATCTTGATTGCAAATTGGCTTGATTGCTTGGAAGATCTGCAAGGGTTAGACCTCACAAACAAAATGATAACATAAGCACGAACAAACACACATAAAAATTGACATGATGCTTCAATGTTGAATTGTTGCAATAAATTTGATCTTGAATGCTCTTGACTTAATAATAATTGCTTGATCACCGATATCCTCAATATTTCCTTGTTGGTTTTCGAATGGTGAAATGACTAGGTATTTATATGCAATTAATCTAATTTCCCAAAAATTAAATCTCGATAGATGAAATTTGACATTTAAAATTTAAATAATAAAATACCAACTATGACATATTAAAATTTGGGAGGAAAAATAGGGTGACCAAGTCGCCTAGGGTGACTTTGTCCTAGCTATATTTTGTGGGTTGTAAAGTGTCGGGAGTAAAATATTAAGTATTTTTTTTGTTTTTGCAAATTGGTTTTCTTGATACTTGTCCAAATGGGCCATGAAATACATAATTTAGGACATTATATGTACAATTAGGTCCATGCACTTAGGAGGGAGAAAAATATAGTGTGAAATTTTCAAGGGTGACAATTTACGATGCTACAAATTGTATCCTCTATTGCACAATAATACTTACCTAAATTGTTCCCAATGGTACTCCAATTCCCAATATTATAGAGGGAGATAAGGTAGATGATCTAGAGGAATGTAGAGGAGAAGGTCTCTATGTAGAGATAAAAAGATGTCCAAACCATGGTTTCATGTAGAGGAAATCCCCTTGAAAAGTCCATGGTCCATTTTTAATCACCTTCTCTTTGTCTTTGAGGGAGTCAAATTCGAGAATAAAACACCCCTAGCATAGGGGTAAATACAAAGCTCTTCCTCCAAGCCATCTTTCCCAGTGGTGGTGATCCAAGTGTGAAGATCACAAAGCTTCAAACATGTGTTTCACAAATTTGTAGATTAGGGCATGATCTTGACAAAAATTCCTCTTGATTGTAAATAAAATCTTCAATGCAAATCTTAGGTATATGTAAAGAAAAATGGAGAATGAAAGGGTAGCCATCATTACTGCTCATGCCAGAAAAATAAATGCTAGTGGAGAAGGTGACCGAGATAAGTTTGGATAACCAAATCTTCCCACCCCCAATGTGACAGGAAAGAGAGCCATTTCCCCAGCTCCTAGAAGAACCTTGTTGAACATATGGGGCACGCTTAAGAGGAAATCATTATATGCCTTATCTCCAATTGAAACCTAATGCCATCCAATGAGCATTGAGCTTGGCATAACATATTAGGGCTTGAAGGATGAGTGGAAGGTAAACTAAAAGGGCCTTTCGAACTCAACACCTCATGCTTGGAGGCCTTAGAGTCATTGCTACAAGGAAAACCATCTCCATCACAACAATCGTTGCCAAAGGATGGATCACAATGAAGGAGTTTGGTCATCCAACGTGAAATTATGGGAGCTTATATTTGTAATATTATCTATATATAAATAATAACATATTAATAATAAAATACTACTATATTTATGGGATTTAGTTTTATCTTCTGGCACTCTGGGTCTTGTAGATGAAGGGGTTCTAAGGACTTTTCTGAATAACTCCCGATTAAAGGTATCATTCCTTAATAACATTGTTTTAAATCAATCTTTGTATTAGACTCACTTGTAGAAGCAAAGGTGATATCAAATATCTGTAGCTCATAGGGAAATTTCACAGTAGTTTAAAGATCCATCACCAACAACATTCCAAAATAATGTTATTTTGGGAAAGGGTTTTCATCAAAATTATGTCAAGAATTTGGCGAGTAGGGATCATTTGCGGAGAAGTAAGTGGTGGAATAAAAATGAGGGTTTTCAACGGCTTCCTCATTTTCATCAAATTAGCAGAAGTGAGAAGGTTGTGATGCTTTCAGAATATTTGTTATGCTTGCAATCGGAAAATATTCGACAAACATTGCTAATTTGTAAGTTTTGGAAGGCTCCCCCTCCCATTTCTAATTTAAAACCTCTTTTTTTCCATGATTGGGAAGGGGTTAATCAAGTTTTCTATATAGATCATGAAAATGGTTTTTTCATTGTTCTATTTTCTTCGAAAAAAGATAGAGATGTAGTTTACAAGGTTAAATTGTGGGTCTATGGGGGGTCCAATTTGTCTATTCAGCCTTGGCATTCGAATTTCAATCCTAAAACATCTACAATTAAGTTTATTCCTTTCTGGATTCAACCATATTCTTTACCTTTGGAATATAGAGAGCCAGGCATCGTGGAAATCTTGGCGAATAATTTAGGCATTTTCTTGAAACATGATTTTGGTTTTTTTAAAAACCCTGAATTACCTATATGAGTTTTTGTGTTGTTGGATATAGTGTAAGCTTTCCCAAAAGTTTTGTAGATTAAGTCAAATTCAGTGCTTTGGTTTCAAGATGTTTTCATTGAGAATCCTTTCAATGTGTGTAAAAAGTTTCACATTTGGGGACATAAGACTAGTCTGTGCAAAAAAGAGCTAGTTGCAAATGTTGATCAAGATTTTCAGGGGCTAGTGGATTAGGAGAAACTAGTTTCAAATGTAGATCGAGAATCTCAAGGGTTAGTTAAGCACTATCTTCATAGGATGGTTCATGAAATCCCATCTTCAACTAAGGAAAAACTATTCAAGGGAAAGGAAAAAGTATTTCCAACAAGTCCAGTATTTTTCATTCAAAAGAATCAAGCCTCTTGTTCTACTTTACAAATTAATCAATTACAATTTGTGCTTCCATCTCAGGATGATTCAATCGCAAATAATTTTGTTGCAAGGACAAAGGTTAAGAATTCTTGCTTAAGTATTGGGATTGATTTAGTTAAGAAGCTTGATTTTGGGGTAGATTCTGCTAGAATGAAACAGGATTCTTTTACTTTTTAGAACACTCCATTTCAATTCATGCTTCCAGTTTTGGATGTTTCAAATGCAAAAATTTCTCTTGTAAAGCCAAAGGGTAAGGCTTTGTGTTCAAATTTTGGATCGAGGTTAGTTAATAAGCTAGATTCAGGGTGTGTTTCTATTACTCAACTTCAACTTCCCTAATTTTATCAATTATTTGTGAATGGGAAATCCTTGCATTTGTATTTTCCTAATTTCCCTTTAGTTTCATTTCAACAAGTATGGTCAATCCAATCTTCTTGACTTTGGGGTGATTCTATTACACAGTTATCGACTATGTCTAATGAATCAAATTTTTTCCCTTGTGATGAGCAGTTAGTTATGGTTGACTCAAGTTCTGAAGAGGTGTTTTGTGAAAAGAAGTCTACTGAGACTTTAGGTTTAATGGATTTACAATCAATGTTAGAATATGGTAATCTAGAGGGAATAGCTCATAACATCCTCACCATGGTAGGTAATTCTTTTATTGATGAAATCATTGAGGAAACAACGAAAGAAATTGAGCAAATTGTTACTGTTGATTCTGATTTTCAAACTGGCCTCTCTTTAACAAAGCAAGGGGAAAATGAGTTTTTAAAGAAAGTAGATGCTCTCATTATAGGGTTGGAGAATGCAGAGGGGAGTGAATATTTTTATTTCTCCCAAACATTATCAATTTCACAAACCCCTTCTTGGTCTCCAACTACTCAAAAGTCATTGGGTAAAAGAGGCAGAAAATTGCATGATGTCAAGATTCAAGAGGGGATAGCAATTGGGAAGCAATTGACGTTGGATGGTAGGATTAAAAAGAGATTGAGGGGAGAAAATTTCTCTCCAAATTTGTTATGAAGATAATATCATGGAATGTTAGGGGCATTAATGCCCCTAACAAGAGAGCCTGTATCAAACACCAAATTGATGTTTGTGGGGAGGACATTGTTTTACTTTAGGAGTCAAAATTATCACAAGAAAACTTTGGTTTTGTCATTAAGAAATGGGAAAGGTGGAAATCTTGTCATTCAATAGTGCAAGGTGCTTCAAGAGGTTTGGTGGCTTTGTGGAATTCTAATTTTGTGGTAGTGGAAGCTTCAACAAACAAACAACATTGGTAGTTATTGAAGGTAGCACACTTTGATTTGAGTTTTTGGCTCTTCAACATCTATGCATCGAATTCTATAGCTGGTAAAAAGAAATTGTGGGAAGAGTCAAATCAGGGATTGTATCAAATGGACTTAGAAAAAGTGATACTAGCTGGAGACTTCAATGCAATATTAGGGTTAGTTCTAAAGAAGATATCTAACAGTTAAATGCAAATTTGATCAATAAAACAGAGAAATAAAACACACAAAAAATTATAGCAGAAACAAGACAACATAGAGAATTTAACATGGTTCACCCAATCTGGGCTACATCCACAAAACCAATAATCTCCCACTTCGAGATTGATTAGGCTCCACACCAACACTCTCTCCCACTTGGAGACTAATCCTGGACGACACTGTTGCACTTATAACTCCTACTCGAAATGAGCACCTTGGACCTTGATGCTCTATTATAATTGAATTCAACTTTGAAGGCCAATCGATGCTAAAGAGGAGCTCAGCTTCTCCCTTGTCACCACCTTCGTAAACATATCCGCTAGATTGGCATCTATATGTATCTTTTCCAGCTTTACCTATCCATCCTCCAACACTGACTAAATAAAATGATATCTCAACTGTATGTGTTTGGTTTTAGAGTGCAAGGAAAAACTCTTTGCAAGATATATAACACTCTGGCTGTCTGTAAACATGTAATTTTCAGCCTGTTGTTTTCCTAACTCTTCCATAAAAATTTGTAGCCATATCATCTCCTTTGTTGCCTTTATTGCAGCAACATACTCTGCCTCAGTGGTGGATAAAGCAACCACCTTTTGCAATTGAGAAATCCAACTCACTGTTGTCCCACCAACTATAAATACATGGCTTGTGGTACTTCGCATGGTATCTATATCCCCTGCCAAATCTGAGTCAACATAGCCTTTTAAATCAATATTAGAGCCCTCAAAACATAAACATTTATTGGATGTACCTCTCAAATACCTGAGAATCCATTTTACCGCACTCCAATGCTCAACTCTAGGGTGACTCATATACCTACTAACAACTCCTACAACATGTGCAATATCTGGTCTCATGCATACCATGGCATACATTAAACTGCCTACAACTGAAGCATATGGTAGCTTGGACATTTTTTCTTCCTCCGCTTGTGTCTTTGGACACATATCCTTAGTCAATTTGACATGACTGGGAAAAGGTGTGCTAATAGCTTTTGCATTCTCCATATGAAACCTTTGTAACACCTTTTCAACATAATCAGCTTGAGATAGAAACAATTTTCTATTTTTCCTATCTCTTGTAATCTTCATACCAAGGATTTGCTTTGCTGCCCCCAAATCCTTCATAGCAAATGAATTTGATAACTGTTGTTTTAACTCCCTTATGTGATCCATGTTAGACCCAGCTACAAGCATATCATCAACATATAAACATAAGATAATGTAGCTATCATCATCTAACCTCTTAAAATAAATATAATGGTCTGAACTACACCGACTGTAGCCTTGCTCAGCCATAAAACTATCAAATTTAATATACCATTTTCAAGGTGCTTGCTTCAAGCCATATAGACTTTTCTTCAATGTACACACTAGTGTCTCCATACCTTTGACCTCAAATCCTTGTGGTTGTTCCATATATTTCCTCTTCCAAATCACCATGGAGAAAGGTTGTTTTAATATCAAGTTGTTCTAAATGCAAAGCTTTAGCAGCCACAATACTTAAAATAGTATGAATAGAAGTCATTTTAACAACTGGAGAAAAGATTTCATCAAAATTATGTTGGGTGAAAATTATGTAATCAACTTTTCAATAGATTACACAACTTGGACTTCACCACAGCTATGTGAGATGTGAATCTCTCCTCTCGAAAAGGGGAGGCCCCTTCTTACTGCTAAGAGAAACAATAGTAAATCACACAAGTAATTACAAAATGTACATGAAATTCACGGAGTGGGGGGGGTGTGTTACATTCATCCTTCTCTCTTTTTTCAGAGAAGATGTTTACAATGCTTCACGTGTTGGAAGTTCCGAATTCTTGATAACTTGAAACAAACAACTAGCAGTAATGCCAATATCTCTATCTCGTCAAAGCGAAGCGTAGAGATACCAGTAATTAACAACAAACAAATAAATTAAAAGGAAGCTCACGAAGGCACAAAGTCATTAGTAGCTTTATCAATGTTGGATCTGCATAAACGTACCGTTTGCTACGTTAGAAGCACAAAGTCTTCTTAGACGCAACAATTCTTCGGACAGCATGAACGATTACAAGCACAAAGTCTTGTAGATCATCCAACAAAAGTATCAATAAGCACAAATGATTACAAGCACAAAGTCTTGTAGATCCTTCGACAAAGTATGCAAGAGCATGAATGATTACAAGCACAAAGTCTTGTAGATCATTCAACCAATGATAAACATAAATAACAATGCAATCTAAATAACAAATGTAACACAAAGTTTACATCAACTACTTAGAGTCTTTCAGATTCCTTGAACTAATCACTACCAAATCAGATCAACTCACAAAAGTATCGAATCCAACGCAAAGTTTGGCTTGCAATCCTTTTCTTTATTGATCGAATCTCATTCACAAAGCATGAACGCAAAGTTTCACAAATTTGCTTACAAAAGGGCAGCACTTCGTTGCAAAAGGCTAAAAGATAAATTACAATGAAAATCCCTCACATTATATAGAAAGAGGGATGAGCAAAATAAGGAAAGAGATTGAGAAAATCAGGGAAAGTTAGGTGAGCGATTTTAGGAGATCTCACCTAACTTTGACCAAAGTCAAAGTGTAATTTGTTTTGAAAATATTACATCTTTGAACTTGGTGTAATTACAATTTACAAAATGACATTCGAAAATGTCGAGAAATATTTACAAGATGCATAATGGGATGCACCGGAAATGTCTAACACTGGAGAACAGGAAGCTTCTTCATTTTTCTTTGCTTGGGCGCGGTCTTCATACTTCTTCCTGGTCTCCTGCATGAACTTTTTATTTGGAAGAACCAAGATCAAGGGCGTCCTGCCGGGATCCAGCGAGATCACGGAGCTGCAAGGATGGTGAATCAACAGGCGTTAGCAGAAAAAGTAGCATTGGGAAGCGTGAAACGAGCAACGATGATGGGAAAGCATAGAGTGGATGACAAGGCACACAAGCGATCGCGAAGTGAAGAAGCGAGTCCGGAATGGAAATAGAGCGAGTTTGAAGAGACTAAGATAAAAGCTGCCAAAAGTGTAAAGGTGCTAAAATTCAGCACCATTCCACAAAAAATGACTAAGTCTGGAAGAAAAGTGCAAAGGTGCGAAAAATAATGCCATAGTCAAAATTGGCTAAGTGCGGAAAGATTGAAAGAAAAGTGTAAGAGCTAAAGGTGGTAGCCCGCGCCCATTTTGGAGATTTTGATCTTTGATGCGGTGACTAAATTTTAAGCGCCTTACACTTTCGAAGTTAAATTTATTACGGCATTTCCAACGTAATGGCTAAATTTTGGGCTTGACATCTTAGGCACATTTTATTAAAACAAATGTAAAGGATGAATGGAAATAGAGCTCACGAGGTTGGCAAATTTTATGCATGGAGTTGCGGTGAGAGAGTCGAAATAAAGAAAGCAAGGGTAACAACTTACCAAGATGAAACACGAAAAAAGCTGGAGAGAAGCTTCGATATTCCAAAACACGTGATTGCAGCTTGAGAAGAACTCGCCCAGCAAGAAGAAAAGAAGAACAAAGACCATAAACAATGAAAATGGCGAACAAAGACACTTTTAAGTGAAAAGGAAAATCAAAAACCTAACTCAAATTCGAGGCAATAAGTTTAGAGCTACGAAAAGTGCTTACGATTGGCCGAAAAGCGTGAAAAGATGAGAAAGCGGCGGAACCCGAGGAAAAGTTTAAGTGTAGGGAAAAGAAGTGTAATGGCTAAAATTTAGGCTGTGCATTTTTGGAAAAAAAAGTCCTTTGTAGGTAGCTAAGTGCAGCATCCTGCGTACGGACTTAATAATTTTGAAAGCCCGAGGCGAGGCGCACTTTTAGGTGCCTTGCATTTCACAATTTACTAAGTCACGACGATTGAGACTTGAAGGGGCACAGTTTCAAAGGTCTTAGCGAGGCGAAATGGAAATCTTTCGAATTGACTATTGGCGAGGACTTAGGAGCGCATTTGAGGTGGCGAAATCATACGTTATGCGTGCGAACTTCCGCGAATCTAGAGAGCAGGACAAGTTTTAGTAGGGGGTTATCAGATGGGCAATGTTTGCTAGATTAAAGTGATAATGGAAATTAATACCCTTTTTTTAAGAAAATCCATTTACAACTAATCTAGCTTTAAATATTTTCTTACCTCCATCCTCCTCTTTCAACCTATAAACCCATTTGTTTGGTAAAGCCTTTTTACCTGCAAGAAACTTGCATAATTCCCAAGTCTGATTTTTCAGCAAGGAGTCCATTTCTTCTTCCATTCCATACTCCCACTGAACTTTGGTATCCACCTACATAGCTTCATCATAACATTTTGGTTCACCAACATTAGTTAATAAAATAGAATACAAAGAGGGAGAAAATCTTTCTGGAGGTCTACTTATCCTTGAAGATCGTCTAACATTCACTGGAGTTTGTGGTATTTGTTGTTGTCGTTGTTGTTGCAGAGCATGAGAAACCACTGGAACACTACTATTTGGCTTATCATTCAACATTACATAATCATTTTATTTCTTCTCACGTTGCTGCAACTGATCTTTGTACAACACTTTCTCATTGAATATGACATCCCTGCTTCTCACAATTTTTTAATTTTCAAAACCCCAAAGCCTATAACCAAATTCGTCAATGCCATATCCAACAAATATAAATTTCTTTGATTTTGCATCAAGCTTGGTTCTATTTTTTCAAAATCTACATGTGCAAATTCTTCACAACCGAAGGTCTTGAGAAAAGAATAACTCACCTTCTTCATGTCCATGCTTCCTCTAGAATACCACAACCCAAAGGATTAGAGGGACCTCTATTGATGAAGTAAACAATAGTGTTTACAACCTCTTCCCACATGTTTAAAGGCAACCCAACATGCAATCTCATAGTCCGTGCATGCTCTATTATTGTTCTGTTCATCCGCTTAGCCACTCCATTTTCCTATGGAGTCCTTGGAACCGTTTTCTGCCTACGAATACCATTTGAGGAACAATAATCTTCAAACTCTTTGCTGCAATACTCACCACTATTATTAGATATGAGACATTTTAACTTTTAACCTGTCTCATTCTCAACCAAGCTTCTCCATTTCTTAAAAGTTTCAAATACATCAGATTTCTGCCTAAGGAAATAAATCCATACCTTCCTTGTTGCATCATCAATGAAATTGATAGAGTACTGAGAGCCACCGAGAGAAGATACTTGAGTTGGTTCCCATACATCCGTATGCACAAGCTCCAATTTCTCATCTTTCTTTTGCTTTCCATCCTTGAGAAAACTAACTCTCTTTTGTTTTCCATACACACAACTTTCACAGAAATCCATATTAACACATTTTAGACCTAGTAAAACATTCTTTGAATGAAGTACTTTCATACCTTTTGCACTCATATGCCCAAGTCTATTATGCCACAGTGCTGATTTAGAATCCATAGCTTTATTCTAATTTTCTGCCTGCTGAACTGCACCAACTGTTCCTGAACATTGATTTTTATCTGCAATAGCTAAAGTAGAAGGAATAGTATGACATGTACAAAGATATAAGGTGCCTACTTTCACACCTTTTGCTACCACTAAGACACCTTTTGTAACCTTCCAATTTTTATCACTAAATGTAACAACACAACCTTCATCATCTAGTTGCCCTGCTGAAATTAAATTTCTTTTTAACTTTGGAACGTGCCTTACCTTATGTAGTAGCCAATGATTCCCATTCTGCAACTTAATCTTGACTCTTCCATTTCCAAAAATCTGACAAGGTTCGTTATCTCCCAAATAAACTAGCCCAAAATCCCCTTGGACATAGTCAAGAAAATAACTTCTATGGGGCATAGCATGAAATGAAGCCCTTGAATCTAACACCTAAGAATCATTAGCATTATCAAGGGAAAGAATGAAAGCATCCTCATTAGATTTATTACTTACCACATTTTCCTCTTTATTGCCTTCCTTTTTGTCTCCTTCCTTATTTTTCTGAGACCAACAATCTTACTTTAAATGACTCGACTTACCACAATACCAACAATCCCTCTTGTCTCTAGATTGGGACCTTTTGTCCTTTGATTTTCCTCGTGACTTCCCATGACTTCCAAAATTGTTTCCTCTCTCCTTTGTTCTTCCCCTGCTTTCTGCATTCAAAACACTGCTTGATATGGATGTTCCACCTGAGCTTTTTCTAAGAATTTCCTCACTCAAAATAACACCAACAACATCATCAAATTTCAATGTATTCGAACCAGAAATAGCATTGCTAACAACCATTACCAAGCTATTCCAACTTTCTGGCAAAGAACATAGAATCAAAAGAGACCTAACTTCTTCATCAAAGTTTACATTTACAGAAGTTAATTGAATGGTAACCATATTAAACTCATTTAAATGATTAGCAACTGACCCACCTTCTACTATTTTCATGTTAAATAAACGCTTCATAAGAAATACCTTATTCGAAGCAGAAGGATTTTCATATAACTTCACTAGGATTTCCATCAAATCTTGAGTAGTCTTTGCTATTGTAATATTTAATGCCACCAATTGTGCTAGGCATAAACAAATGGCTCCTAGTGCCTTTCTATCCAGAAGATTCTATTCCTCATCACTCATTGTTGCCAATTTCTTGGCTATTCCTTCCAATGGCCTCCATAAATCCTTCTGATAGAGATAATCCTCCATCTGCATCTTCCATAACTAATAGTTTTTCCCATTGAATTTATCTACCTTCAATTTACCCTCATTTTCCATTGCTCCCACTTAACCGTGAGACTCCCACTCAACCATGAGACCTTCTTGCAGAGGATAATTGAAAACAACTCACTCCGATACCACTTGTTAGGGTTAAAAAGTAGATATCTAACAATTAAATGCAAATTTGATCATAAAACAGAGAAATAAAACACACAAAAAACTATATTAGAAATAAGACAACATAGAGAATTTAACATGGTTCACCCAATCTAGGTTACATCCACAAAACCGCAGCCATCCAATGGTTTTATTATCAAGTGAAAAACTTATTACAATCTCGCGAATAATCACCTTTTTCTTCTACATATTGTAACTCCCATGCCAACCCCTTATAACAAGCTTAGAAGCTTTCAGGTTAAGGGTTTTACAAAGTCATTTTTTTTTTTTGTCATTTTTCCTTTTTCGGTGACGACATGAAAAAAGTGGGGTTTTTTTTTTCTTGGGGGATGTCGCCCCAAACCCCCACCTAGGGCCCGACCTGACCATGGACCCTCGCAAGGATACATGAAGAGTGTACAATATAGCATGATTAGTTGCTACATAATAACACGCAATACTTTCTTTGACTAAGAAGAAGGGTGGAATCATTCCTCTTGAGAAAACCATGGAGGATTTCAACGATTTTGTTCAAAACAATGCACTTCTAGATATAAAACCAAGTAATGGAAATTATACCTAGACAAACAAGCGTAAGGATTTCTTCAAATAGTTGTGCACTTGGATAGGTATTTGGTTTCATCCAATTGGATAACGAAAAACTTTGATTTACTATTAGAAATCTTACCTTGGGTAGGATCATATCACTTTCCTTTATCTCTGAATATTAAAAATAAGAAGGGGGGTTGAAAGTCAAAATAATCATTTAAATTTGAAAAGATGTGGTTCCGACATCCTGATTTTGTAAATTTGTTGTGTGAATGGTGGATAAGGGATCCTTTGATGGAAGGTACATTTATGTTTCGATTTTCTCGAAAACTAATGTATGTTAAGGGAAAGATCAAGCATTGAAATGCCTCTGTATTTAAGAATTTTTTTCATTGGAAGGAGGAATTTTTTAAACAACTTTCAGAGGTAAACTCTAAGATCATAGTTAATGGTTTGAATCCTAGTACTTATGAATTGCAAAAAAAGTTGTAAGAAGAATGAGAAGAACTTGCAGTTAGAGAAGAAATTTATTGGTGTCAAAAATCACGTGAATTGTGGTTGAAAGAAGGTGATAAGAATACTAAGTTCTTTCATAGATCTACATAGGTGAAGAAAGCTAAAAATACAATTTTTTCTATAATGGATAGTCAATTTGGGGAAAGATTAACAAAGGAAGATGAGATTCAGAAAGGAGTTAATTTCTTTTCAAACTTATTGTTTGCATCAGATAATAAATTAGATTAGTTAGAGAGAGTAAGGGAAGAAATGTTGGATGCAATTCCGACTTTGGTGTCACAGGAAGAGAATATTCAGCTGTTAAAACCATTCACTTTATCTAAATTAAAGGAAGTAGTTTTTTCTATGCCTCCAGATAAAACACCAGGGCCTGGTGGGTTCACAATATGCTTTTATCTGAAGTGTTGGGATTTCATTGTGAATTATTTGCTAAAGGAATTGGAAGAATCTAGAAGCTCGGGATCAATGTTGAAGTAGTTTAATGTAACTCACATTGCTCTTATTCCCAAGGTCCATAATCCTTCTTCTTTCGTAGAATTTAGGCCTATCTCACTTTGCAACACTATTTATAAAATTTTCACAAAAATAATTTATTTGTGTTTGTTGCATATAATTCCTAGAATAGTTTCAAGTGAGCAGGGTGGCTTTGTTCCAGACAGAGAAATGGTTGAAGGTGATTTGGTAGCACATGAAGTGTTTCATTCTATATCCACGCATTCTCTTCCATCATTAATCATCAAGTTGGATATGATGAAGGCATATGATAGGGTGGATTGGTCTTTCTTAATGCAAATTTTGAAAATTTTTGGTTTTCAGTCGAGGTGGTGTAAGTGGATTTATTCATGTTTGGAAGGCACAAAGTTTTTAGTTCTTGTAAATGGTACTCCATCAGGTTTCTTTAATTCATCTCAGGGAGTAAGGCAAGGGGACCCTTTGTCTCCATTTTTTTTCATCATTTTGGCAGAGGCTTTGAGTAGATATGTGAATAAGGCTCATTCTCAGGGTATGCTGAAAGGAATTAAGTTGCCTGCCATAGATTTAATAGTAACACATTCTTTATTTTCAAATGACATGATTTTGTTTGGTGTGTCATCAATAACTGAAGCAAAACAAATTAAACTCATTTTGAAAAAATATACTTTTTCTTTTGGTCAAAAAGTGAATGCAAGTAAATCAAAGGTTTATATGTTTAATACTGATCCTATGTTAAAGGATAAGATTATTCATATTTTGGGGTTTTAGGTGGTTGAACTTCCATGTAAGTATTTGGGTA
Organism: Sequoia sempervirens; assembly: GCA_007258455.2. NCBI lineage: Eukaryota > Viridiplantae > Streptophyta > Pinopsida > Cupressales > Cupressaceae > Sequoia > Sequoia sempervirens. The sequence continues at coordinate 77,180 of VDFB02255687.1, forward strand.
TTCCTTTCTTTGCAAGGACAAATAGGATTTCATACTGGGACAAAGTTATTCATAGTATTCAGTCTAGAATAGCAGGTTGGAAAGGGTGGTGGTTATCTATCTCAAGAAGAATCCTATTGATAAAATATATTCTTTCTTCGATACCAAACTATTTCATGGATTTCTTGAAGGCTCCTAGAGCTATTATTATAGAAATTGAAAAATTGACCAGATCTTTCTAATGGAAGGGTAACATGGATTGCAAGAAGAAAATACCACTTATCTCTCTTCATAACATTTGTATGGATAAGTTAAAAGGTGGGGTTGGGGTACATAATTTTTCCTCTAGAAATGTGGCATTAGGGGCCAAATTGGTTTGGCATATGCATACAAAACCACAGGCTAAGTGGTGTAAGATCATGCAAGCGAAATATTTAGATTGCGATGTATCTAATCGTATATTCACTATCTCAAATCCACCTCAAGGATCTGCAATGTGGAATTTTTTGTTAGAGTGCAAAAAAGTAATTATCCCACACTTAACATGGGAGATTCATGATGGTGAAAAATCTCATTTTTGGAGAGACTCATGGAACAAGTATCCCCCAGTGTACACAATGCATGATTTTCAGGCAGTAGAAAATTATTCGATTCAAACCGAGGGCATGAAAGTCAAAGATTATTTTAGTGAGATTGATGAGCATACGGGGAAAGTAAAATGGAAAAAAGTGAATCATAATTCTATTACAAATAGTCAATAGGTAGAACTCAATAAGATCTTTGGTGATAGGATTGTATACTACCTAAGGTAGTAGATAAGCTCATTTGGGTGCCTTCCAAGTCAGGAAACTGCATAGTGAAATTGGGGTATAAAGCAGTAGTGAATGTTGAAGTGTAGGGAAAGCCTCAAAGGGCATTATCTTTTTGTTGGAATCAAATGGTCCTTCCTAAAGCAGGGTGTTTTACTTGGTTGGTATTAAAACATAGAATTTTGACAAGTGAAAGGTTGGCTAAGCTTGGAATTGCTGCTCCATTTAAATGTATTCTATGTGATTCAAGTATGGAAGAGGTGGATCATATATTTTTGAATTGTCCTTTTGCAAGTTCATGTTGGGAATTTTTAAAACAAAAATTAGGGTGGTCTTCTCCCTCTCCATTCAATGTTTGGGAAATGTTCACAATCTGGCCAGTTTTGTATAAGTCTTCGCTATTTGCAAGAATTTGGAAAATCATCCCTTCTACAGTTGTGTGGTGCATATGGTGGGAGAGAAATAAGAGGATCTTTGAAAAGCAAAATTCTAGTGTTGAGCAAGTGTTGATTAGCTTGGAAAATTCGATTTGTGAAGTTACAAATGTATATGTATTCAATTCCAAGAATGTTGGATCGAAATTCTTAGATTGGGATGCAAAGCAACTTAAGGCTTGGCCATTATTAGTATTCCTTTCAAAGGTACTCAAAATCCAAGGGTTGAATTGAAGAAACACAGGAAAAAGGTAGTATGGATTCCTCCCCCTTCCGAATTTGTGAAATCAAAATTTGATGGAGCACCTTGGGGTAATCCTGGAATATTAGGTGTAGGGGTCACAATAAGAAATCATGAGGGGGTGCTTATAGGGGAAAAATCAATTTGTCTTCCTCTTGGGTCTAACAATCAAGTAGAAGTTCATGTACTTCTGTATGGGTTGCACCTGGTCACTCAATTAAATTTATCCAAGGTTCATATTGAAGGTGATTCATTGGTTATCATTAATGCATGTAGAAATAGAGGGTCAAGTAGTTAGTAGCTAAAGTATGTCATGGAAATTTTTTTGGCAATTGTTAGACAATCTGGAGACTTTTCAATTAAATCATGTTTATAGAGAGGGTACCCAGTTAGTTGATTATCTAGCAAATTGAGGTTGTGAACAGGAATAGTTAGAATTTTCATATAGGGTAGAAGCAAATGAGAACACAGGTGTTTTGCAAGATATAATTAATCTTGAAAAAAGTAGGATATTCAGACAAGGAGTTCTATAGAATCATTGCTTGCGTGCTGGGAATAAGACTTTGTTATTCTAATTAGTTTTTTATTTTGCAGTTTATGTTATAACAATTTATTGTTATATTGCTAATAAGGAAGATAAAATATAATTTTTGATATAGTCTATACATTCTAATGTCGAATTGGCAATGTGAGTTATTGAAACACTATGTTGTGTTGGCGTGCGGGTTATGACACACCAAATAATATCGACATGGCATTTTAAAACAAAATCATATTGTCATGTGTGGGTGTGTGGGCTATAACACATGAAAAAGTGACATATGCAAATAGACAAATAGGTAGAAAGGCGATAGTCACTGGAATATAGCGTCATAGATGTCTTTCTTTGGCACAAACTATCTTCAATTCTTGTGTGGGCAAAGCAGTTGGCACGAGCTTAATCTCTCATCAAACATGCATGATTTTCCCGAGGTCACAAGGGGAATTATTTCAAGAGGTTTTTGGAAATAATCCCGTGTTCCACGCAAAGGTTTCATCATTAATTTGCATGATATACAATGGCCAGGATATTTAAAATATTAATCTGTAGCTCTCCACCACAATGAAGCATCAAGCCTTGAAGTAAAATAGAGCTTTTGTTTGTGTGGAATCATCTACTTCATCATGTGAGAAGATATGAATTTAATGAAGGGTCATTCAAAAAGGACATGCTTGCATCTATATAATGCCATGTTATTCATTGACGAACACACTTCTGGAGAATTAAACAAGGAATATTGTGTGGTTTTTTAGCCTAGTGGGTTTTCACAGACAACGCATGGTGGCTGCTTTGTTGCTCACGTTGATAGTTTTCTTGCTCAGTTAGCTAGAAGAAAAAATATGAGGTGGTAAGCTATGTGGTATATTATCCGTGCTTTATTATAATGCTATTATCTTCTGGTGCCAATTTTTTCAAAAAATTCAGGAGGAATTTGCATTTTTCTCCTCTTATTTGGGTTGGCATTCTCTGTTACGATTCCATTTACTCCCGACTGTTATCTACATTTCTCGGTTTGGTATATCAAGGTCATCACATTCATTAGTAGGCGGTGTTTTTTCCTGGGCAAGGGGTTTTATTTGCAATTCTGTGCGCATAAGTGTTCTGGTTAGCTACTTCAAGGTGGTTTTTAAGTGCTCGTATCATTAGGTTGTTAGGAGTTTTTAAGTTTACTGGTTTTTATTTAGAATTCTATGCAAATAAGTTTACTAGTTACCTGTTTCAAGGTGGTATCTAAGTGTTTGCATCTAACTATTTGTACAACTATGGAGTATGAGATAAATAATTTTAGAGTTCCTATTCAGATCAGAGATGGGGAGCGACCTTCTTAGGGGAAGTAATTGAGTTTGAGCTTTCTTACATTTTTCGTGTGTCCTGACCAAGCATGGTGGAGAGTATCAGAACAGTAATTGGGGAAGAAATTTTAATTCCACAATCTCCAAGATTGTTGTTTCCTTCACAAATGTTATAAATTTTCCTATCCAATGCTATGGATTTATTACAATCCCTAGAGTCTCTTGAACTTGTGGTTGAAGAGACTATACAGCCTAATGTTCTTGGGGAATAAAAATTGTTAAAGAGTGTGCAGTCTTACAATCTGGATAAGGGAAAAGGGTATGTTGCAGGATTGTTCCCAAGGAGTTACCTTAAGAAAAAGCAGTTCATAGTATGACCACGCCAACAAATAGGAAGAATGGTTGCTTGCTTGGTGCCATATTATGAAGTTCTAAATGTTGTAGAAGTCCATTTTGGGAACAAATCGATTATCACCATTTGATCATGTGCAGATTGAAATAGTCTTAAGCTATTGTCAAAACATAAAGGCTAACCTATAGCTTCTTGTGTTGAGTAAACTCTTTTATTGTTGCCACCTTTTTTCCAATGAAGTGAGTTGACTAGTATGGATGTTGCTGTCATTTTGCATGCCTTTTCTGTAGGCTACAATATCTCTTTTTGTTGTATAAATAGAGAGGCATGTTCTCTCATTTGGATACATCCTATTACACACTTCTAATATGCATTATTTTGCAATTGCATTTAGCTGTATTTTGTGAGAGCCTTGAGTATTTGTGAGAAGCTATATTTTGTGAGAGTTTTATTTGTGAGAGCATATCATCAACTTGTGAGAGATGTCATAGTGAAGTATTGCTTTGAGAGGTCACAATGAAGCTAGTAAGCTGTTGTTGGAAAGCTATGCATCAAATTAGTCAATTGGATAAGCGTATTACAAGCATAAGGATAAATCTTCCTTTATTTGTCTTTGTTTATGAAACATTGATTCTTGAGTGCTTTATTTGATCTATTGAGATTATTTGCATTAGGGAATTATAGCATTTTCTTTGAAAGGAAAATAAAATTTGATTATGTTGTTTTGTGAAGTGCTTGTACTCCATAATAGGAGGGATTGTTTTTCATAGGTATTGATTATATTAGATATGATTAAACAAGAATAGATTAAGGGTTGTTCATAGTGTGAAATATATCAATGTGACAAAGTGACTTGATACTATTGGCTTATGATGTTAGTCATACATCAATAGTTTGGTGGAAATGATAGGATGAGTGATTGCTAATTTGTATTTGCAAGATCACTTGATCATACTTGAATTAAGATCTTGGGTAGAGTGTTACCTACTAGGTTGGGGTTTATGCTTGACTAATTAAAACTTGTGTTTGGGAATAACATACTTGGTTGAGTTGTTCAATTGGTCTTGATTGAAACATATAGGGTTAGAGTAACCTATATAATCGAACTAGTCATTGGTTGATGACTATATCCTAGGATTAGGAGGAATCAAGGTTAAAACTCACCATTGTGATTAAGATAAATCACTTGAGTTTAAGGAAAACTATATGTTTGGAACGTAAGTGGGAATTACGTAGTGAGTTAGAGTTGCTACTTGATTAGAGGCATTACACTCTTAAATATGAAGTTATAGTATTGAAAAGAGTAGGCTCTTTGTTTAAACCCTTTTAATTAAGGAGAATATGCTCTTGAATGGAATCATTTATTGATATTATTATTCTTCGATTTAGGTTATTCATTGATAAGGTTATACTATTAATGAGTATCACTTATTGTGTGATATTTTACTAAATGGAGTTAGTTATTTAATCTATGATTATGATGAGGCTTATGCAGCTATACTCTAGATTATAAAGTTATACTTTGGACTAGATTGTCTTTTGAAGATAATAGCGTGTTTATGTAAAGATAAGCTCATATGTTATACCTGAGATAGAAGGGGTAAGTAGTGCTTAGGCTTAGTGGTAGAGATACTATTATATTTTGGGAAAAAGGGGAGTAGGTTATTTTTGGGGTTAAAGATTACCCATTGGAGGAAATTACCTAGGCGTAGTATATAAGAACAATCATAATCCAAACCGAGCCATAGTAGTTTATGTGAATGTGAGGGCTTTAACTTGAAGTACTGGGTGAGAATACTTTGGCCAAAGTAGTGTAAGTAGCCATTCTTTACACTGCCAGTTCACTATGTTCCTTAAATGCATTCTAGTTCGGGTTTTTCATACTCGTAGGGAAGACAAACATATGATTAGGTTTTGGTTTGTAGGACACAACACTAAACTCTGATAGGCTATTGTTATGGGGTTTACCAACCAATCTCTTCGTCGAAGGGTAGGGCCATCCTGTCATGTGTGACAGATGTGCAAGGGACTACATTTAAGTCCGTGGTTGGTGGAAAAGCACTTGAGTGATGCTTCTCTTCATCAGTTGGCGATCGAGGTTTGTAGATGTTTGCATTAGCATTGAGGACAACTAAAGTGTATGCACCAGAGGGTGAGGACATCCAAAATGTATGTGCTATTGCAACAACATCATGACCGGTTTGTATATCTATTGCTAGATGAAGCTCAGAGGAGCTATGTATGTATTGTGTTCCCATTTATATGGAATGATGTAATCATGAATGGTATACTTGAGTTCATTCAATATGACATCTATGTTATGAAAAGATTTGTGAAATTATAATGAAATGCAATGGAAATTTGAAAATAGTGTTATTCAAATGTGCATGTAATTTACATTATGGAAAGAAATTTTTTTATTGCTATGTTACGACATCATGGTTTATTCACTTGAGGTGAGAACATTGAAATTTTACTGAATAGAACATCGGGGTTGTTACATATTATATATATTAATAACAAAATAGTACTAATATTAATAATAATATAAAAATTTGAAAATATAATAATAATAATATATATATTAATAATAACATACTAATAATAATAATAATAATTTTAAAAAAATTAAAATATAATAATATTATTATAATAATAATTTTAAAAAAATTAAAATATAATAATAATATTATTATTATTATAATAATAATAATAATAATAATAATAATAATAATAATAATAATAATAATAATAATAATAATATCATAATTATAACAATAATATAATACTAATATTAATAATAATATAAATAAAAAGAATAATGATATTTTAGTGATTAGAGATAGAGTTAGATGATAAAACCTTGCAAAAAAGAATATATCTTAAATGCTAACCATATTTCTAACCCTAAACCTAATGCTACCATAACCTTATTCCTAATATCTATGTTCTAAAACCTTAATCATGACCCTATCCTTAATCTTAATTGTAATTTTATTTTAAAACCTAAATGTAATCTTAACCCCAATTTTTCATTTCTAAAAATCCAATTTCTCTAACACATTACTCTTAGTGTGATATTGCTATGAGGATTCAACTGTGTGGTTGAGTAGTGGTTCACAAAAAACCCATCACTCATGATAATGAATGGTCCACTTGGCACTCATTGCATTGACGCGATGCTCAGAGAGGTGAAGCCTTGGGCCTTCTCGAGATGTCACCCATCCCAATACTACTCTAGCTCAAGCACACTTAACCACAAAGTTTTCTCTAAGGTTAATCCCACTTAGCTTGCAATACCATTTGCAAAACCTTCAACAAGTGTTATGCCTTATGAACCATTCACTATAGAGCCCCTTTAGCTCATCAATTGATAAGTAGGAGTAAGTGTTGTGCCTTATGAACCATTCACTATAGAGCCCCTTTAGCTCATCAATTGATAATTAGGAGTATTTTCCCTAGCGTGTCAAATTATGATATTGCTTTTAGGATCAAACTATATGGGTCAATGAGTTTGACTCGTAAAACTACACAATTGAATCCTTATAGCAATATCACAATTTGACACGTTGTGGACAATACCTCCTACTTATTACATTACTCTTAGTTAAAAGAACAAATTGCATATAAAAATTTCTCCACGTTGATTCACAATTTTTTTCCCCTAAAATTACAGTGAAATTGTAAGCTGTTTCAATCATGTGTCTCAAGTATTAGCCTCTTATTGATCTTATTGTATTATTTTTCATCTTCAGCTATTAACTGGTAGCTATAATTCTTTATAAAATCTTGCTTTGTTCAATACAAAAAAAAATTACAATGAAATATAATATTATAATCAGTTTGTTTTTTTCCCCTAAAATTACCGTTCCAATCATGTGTCTCAAGTATTAGCCTCTTATTGATCTTATTGTATTATTTTTCATCTTCAATAATTAACTGTTAGCTATAATTCTTTATAATCTTGCTTTGTTTAATAAAAAAAATTACAGTAAAATACCATATTATAATTTGCCCCCATTTATACCCTCACTATTGGGATGGGATTAAAACTGTAAAATTTAACCAAAAAAAAACCACCTATACGTATAAAATGATTTTTTTAATGAAAAAAGCAAAGAAGAATTACCTTCTCCGATAACGGATTTTATTCCATTGAAAATTTACGTCACGATTGGGTTGACCCACCCAGGTATCGGTCATGGTCCTTTTTACTCTTACATCGCCAAACAAATAAATTAAAAAACAAACACGGAAAAAACGTTGACAGGTCGCGGGATCGATTCCCGCGGACCATACAAATGAGTGGTGATGCGAACCCGTCTAGTGGGAAATGACCCCGAAATTTGTCTCCTCCATGAATATGAAATGCTATGTTGGTCATATCAGGCAATCTCTGATTATGCTGTCCGGACTCGTTTTAAAGTCCTGAGTAGGAGCAGTTTCCGATTGATTTCTTTTATATAATGATATAAGATTCTACAATTCATATTGATTATTATTAGATTGGTTTTTAGATTCAATTGTATAGGAAATTTTTTATCAATCTTTCAGATCATACTGGATGATCCATTATCAGAATAGCAGAGAGTTCAAGAAAAAAATGATAAGTTGCAGACCACTGAAAAGACACAACAAGAGAGAGGAGGGTGATAGGTTGCTGTCCATTAGACCACCTGATCAATACAAACAAATTTATATATAAAATATACAAGATTACAGAAATAAGATGAAATGTAAATTATAACAAAAGTCATTCAATCAATTAAATATTCATAATATTACAGAAATAGCAAAGACTGCTAATTAGATTACTAGACCAAATACAAATAAATTTATATATAAAAGACACAAGATGAAAAGAATAAGAAAGCCAAGTGAAACTCTTTTTATATTTAAATTTATTTGTATTGGTCAAATGATCTAATTGGCAGGAACATCTGTCTTCCTCCTCACTTCCTCTTTGTCTTTTTAGTTGATTTTTAGTCTACAACTTATCATTTTTCTACTTGGTGGATCACTGAATGTGATCCAAAATGTTTATAAAAAATTTCTTACACAAAACCATAATTCTTCTATATATTTTGTATGAAGCAAGGATATGTTGTTATCTTCTGGAAGTGTTCTCCTCTGATGAGCTCTCGGCCCGCGACTTGTTATTGCAAAACCATCTTATAGTTTATTGTGTATCTTTTGTTGATATATATGTAACTTTCCCATAATAAGGAAAATGGCATCAATGGAGATTGAAACTTGTGGGAGCAGCGGCAGCAAAGGGCGTATGTGGTCTCTTGATCAGAAAATCGACCAGCCCATTAACGACGTGGAGGCCAGACATGTCAGAGCTATGGATGCCAAGAAGGTCAGTTTGTTAAAAATGAATAAAATCTGCTTACAGTTTTTATTCGTTTGAATTTAATTGAGGGATTTCAATTTAGTTGAACTGACAGATAGTAGTGTTGCTTGGGGGAAGGCGAGGGGGAGGATGTTTTCTACTTAGGATTCCGGAGGTTATTATGAGGATAACACTAAATTATTAGAATCTAGATATTTTATATGTCTTATCAATTCTAAAATATGATTCAGAAATTATAAATAGCATTCAAAGAGTGATGAATAAGATCAGTGTTTATTGTACATTGCATACTGTTGAGGAGATCAATAGTTGTCTGTGTTGAGTGTGTTCTACCATACGCGTGTCTTCTGATATCTGATGCTAACTATAGATCTAGATATGTGTACATAGTCATACAATGATGCAGTAGGTAGAGGACTGCGATGGAAGATGACACAGATGTTTTTCTACGTGGGACTCTTTTCCTTGTTGAGCTGCGATACAATTTATAAAATCTGGTCCCAACGGAGGTCATACAATGGGCCCACCCTTATAGACTTGAAGGCAGTAGCACCATCGCCGGCATTTGGCGGTATCACATATTATGAGTTGATTTAAGCTGTTTGGGCTGCAGGTATGGAGTTCCGACAAAGCTATTGATGAAGATTGTACTAGGTTTTGGTGTGTAGTTGGACGATGCCATGTTTGATCTTCCCAAAACGGTCCACGACTTTGACATTGGATATGGTGAAGATGGATTGATGATCTTAGATGTATATCAAAACTATGGAGGTGCTTATGCAAATTGCAGACCATAAAATATGAATTGACGTCATTGCAGGCCACAGAAAGGGCTTGGCAGTATTGCTAGAGTTGTATTTAGAGAATCCACTTAGACCAGTTTCCACACGAAAACTGTTTAAGTAGATTGAAAGAAACCCCCTTTACAATAGTTAATGGACCACGGAAGTTTGAAGTCTTTTGATGGGTGATGTTGTAATGTGGAATTTTGAACAACTGACCTAAATTTGCAACTTAAATCTATGACCTCCGAAATTGAGAATTGTTATCAGTAAAATATCTAACAAACAGTTAAAAATTTATGCTGTAGAGTTTAGTCTAATCTTTTCGTTTTGACCATGAGTTCTAAATCCATGGAGGCATTTAGGGTTGCAGGTGGATTGGAAAGATTCTGTTTACTTGCTAATTTATTCATGAGATTGAAGCCTTGGGGTGCAAAATTTGATCTCTCTATCTCCCTCCCTCTCTATATTATATATATGAAGGAAGAGAAATCCTCTCGTGGAATTTCACAAGGGGATTCTCATTTCTCAAATTGGCAGTTAAGTGTGGCTTTGACCTAAAAGTTAAACATGACTCTTGCGATTTTTATTTTCTGAAATTTGAGTATTATATTACGATAGGCAATTATAGTTCGAAGGTTGGGCTTGTTAAACTACCATTCACACTTACACATTGAAACCAGAGTGGTCTATGACTCTGTACCAGCGGCTCCTGCAGGAGCCAGTAAGGCCAACATGGACATGGATGCACCTGAGGGCAGATAACTGGGTCTGAACCTATGTCTCCTGCATCAAGCACCCCAATCGCACTACCCAGCCTCAGTGGATGACCACTACCTAATCTTTTGTAGGACTCAATGCCTATGCCATGACTATCTAGAGGGCTAAGCTGCATTGGACTTGCTGGATTTGGTCATATACAGCTCTGTATATGTGAATTTGGGCGTAAATTCTTCTGTATATATAAGTCAGATCAGGAGCTGCATATGGTTACATTCTGTCGCATCCTGTGAAGTGCTTGTACTATACTGATGTGCGTTTAGGAATGCTAAAAAACAGAGGCCTAAATGTGTTTACATGGAAACAGTCTCAGTATCTGAAAATCATAATAGCCGAGCTTGATTGACTAGCTATTTTGAGGCTAACAAAGCTGTGTCACTGGTAGGACAACCCACTGAATTTTTTTTGTCTGTGTGAGATAAGGTCCAATAACCATGGTGGAACCAGGTAGACACGTTTAAGAGGAAGCCTCAATGCATCTATCATTTTACATCCATATTGCTTTTTTTCTTCATTTTGTAAGGTGGGGCAGAAAGGGAGTGGTTGGTTGGAGAGGGGATAGTAACTATACATGAACCATGAGACTGATACGATCTCCAATAAGGCTGCCATTTACTGGTGCAAAATAGAATTCCCAATTTCCATAAGGCCATGAAAATCAGTTGATGGTTGGTCCAATAAGATGTCCATTGCATAGCAAATTTGGAGTTATTTCCCAATTCAAAGTTGTTACTTAAACTTGTAAAACATTAAGTTGGGAATTTTACGCATAAGTTCTACTTCTGGATCATGTTAGAATGTATTACTATTAATCATTAATCATTTGAATTTTATTGCTGCTAGCCTCGAGTTCTAAATCTATGGTGATATTTAAGATCTGGGAGTGGTAATCGAAGTCTATCAAGTTGGAACTTAGGATGCCTAATCAACGGTTAAAGACACTTGACTGGTTGTTGCAAGAGAATATCTCTTACATATGTGTGGAGAAAGTGGCCACCTGAGAACTATTATTTGTGAAATACCAAGCTGGGGATTTTAGGTCATGGCATTATCTATAAAGCATTAATCATTTTGATGTTTACAACCGTCACTTATAATTACCTAATGCATGAAGATATTTTTGGGGTGTGTATACTTGCGCATGAAAGAATCCATTGTCTATGGGTAGCTAGATGTGGTTTAGAACCGAGACCTCAACATCATAATAAATTTACATCCATTTTATCTGTTTGAAGGGAGCAGTAACCTGAGTGGTGTAGAAACAAAACTATGAAAGATATGTAATCTTGAAGGAATTCAGGCCCTGATTGCCCAATGCATCCCAAAGGTAAGAAAATAAAGACAGCCAACCTTCAATCAGACATGAAATTGGCTTTACAGATTGATGCAACAGGATGCAAATTGCAAAATAAGTTTGGATTTAGTTGTTATTGACTAAGGTGCCTTATAGGTTGCATCATAATTACTACTTTTTAAAGCGCTACTATTGTCATTACTTTCTGTTTATTCCTTGTGGGCTGTAGTGTGGGTATTCAACTGCACCGTGGCATGCCCTCTGGCAAAATTTTGGCAATATGATCCTGCACAAGAATCTATTTAGTGGTCCGACTTTTTACCCTTTTCTGACATTCATGGTTTCTATAGAATCAGCATAAGGGTCACTTTCAATGGCAGAAAAACCAATTAGTATTGAGATGTGGCTTCTTGACATTGACCTGTATCTAGTACTATTTACTCTCTCAAGACATAATTAGAACGGAGGTTCTTAAAGTTGCTAGATTTTATTATAAACTTCTTTAAAAAGAACAAAAAGTTAGAAAAACATTAGTTCGAATTAAACAAGATGCTTAAAATTTAGATTTTATTATTAAACAGGGGAAATCTATGAAGAAATCAAATAAAATTTAGTAGAACTTTACTATATCAGTGGAAAGAGGCAATTTTTCTGATTTTGATTTATTTGCAGCTTCACACTGCATTTTGCATTTGTAATGAGTGCAATGTAGCCAAGGAAATATGGGTCTCTCTGCAACGATAATTGGAATGGGCTACCTAATTTCCTAACAAAATTTAGTGTGAGGGTACAAATCAACCAAAATACGTCCTTTACTTGTGTCAAGTGATTCTTCAAAAGCATCTCTCAGTGCAAAGTGGTCCTATATCCTGCAACCTTACAATGTTTAGTACTCTTTCATTCATAGAATTGAATAATCATTTACTTTCAATTTATCATATTGTGGCTCATGCATTGAGCTTGTTCTTTGTCCTCCTTTGCTGGCAATTTTTAGTCAAATCAATGGTTGCCTTGCCCTCCTCCTTTTTGTTTTCTTGGTTCCTGTGCAGGGTTTCTCTTTTTAACTGGCCTGGTCTGCTAATAACCATTCATTTCTCTTGCTTTCTAGTTCTTGATGATGGATCATGGAGTTTGATTTGAAATTTCGAGGAAAGAACTCACATAGTCAAAACCAAAAACAATTCGTACTAATATCATAAACTGTGAAAATTATGTCTGCAATCCTTTGTTTTGCTTGTCTTCGAGTCTCTGCTTTAGAAGTTATCCTTATTTGGCAAACAACTTAGTTCTTTTTGGAACACCCAAATGACCAGTTTTTCATCTTTCACACCATCCACTAAGTATAGAATAACAACCAAAACCATTTTGCATGCTCATAAGACACAAGATTAAAGGATATGATTTATAATGTGTTTAGGTGGAAGGAGATGTTAACATATGGCACACATCTTATAAGTTAGTTATTTAGGGTCATGTGGACAACTTGTGTAATTAATTATATTAGGTGATAAGTAGGCTTTAATTGGGATTATGGCACCCCTCCATTATATTATTAGGAGGTCTATATAAAGAAGGTGAATATCATTGTAAGAGTGTGTATTGAGAATGATATTGCATTTGGGATCTCTTGGAGATATAGCGTGGAGTGGCTTCTTCCATAAGGAGTGTTGTACATTGTTAACCTACCTAAAGGGTTTATTCTTTTTTTTTTGTATATATTAGATGTTAGGGCGTCTTGGCCCACAAAAATCTTGTGGTATGTGATCTATCTTCTACATTATCTTATTGCCATTATTATATGTGTGGATCTTACCATTTGTAATGAGTGCAACATAGCCAAGGAAATATGGGTTTCTCTTGCAAATATAAATAGAATATGGGCTACCTAATTTCTTATCAGAATTTAGTGTGAGGGGTACTTCCTTTACTTGTGGCAAGTGGTCATCTTCAAAAGCATCCCTTAGTGCAAAGTGGCCCTATATCTTGCACCCTTACAATGTTTGGTACTCTTTCATTCATAAACTTGAAAAATTCTTTACTTTCAATTTTTAGAATCCTTTGTTTTGCTTGTCTTTGAGTCTCCACATTAGAAGTCATCCTACAAATAGCTTAGTTCTTATTGGAACACCTAAATGACCGGTTTTTGATCTTTCAGAGTTCAGACCATCCATGAAGTATAGAATAACAAGCAGAACCATTTTGCATGCTCATAAGGCACAAGATTAAGGTGCAACATTGTAGACCTCTATAGAGATACGACAATCCTAACTCCAGTAGAAATTGATACTAATTGACACATGGCATTCTTGGTGGAATAGTAACATTCCATTTATATGATGTGGCAAAACTGTAAATGGAATTCAATTATCTGGATTTAAAATGAGAAATGTACAAAATCTTAGGAAACTAAAAAAGAATATAATTATTTTAGAATATGTCATGCTCCCGCCATAAGTACTAGATCATAGCAAGTGCCAGATTGCAGCCCCCTTAAGATTATGCTCTAGACAATTGACGTATAGTAGTGCCCATTACAAAGGGCAACGATCTTTATTAAAGGCAGCGATCATTACATTGCAGACAACGATTAAGGAATTTAAAACAAAGGCAGCGCTTGGATTAAGGAGGGGTGCATCCCTTGTAAGGGGTGCGATGATAATAAAAGTTGTGACTATTCATTGCCCCCCTCCCAAAAAAAATAAGGATAAATAAAGGAGGTTGAATCATTTGTGAAAGGCATCAATTGAATGAGATTGGAAAAAAGGAAAATAAGAAATATAAGATATCTATTGGAAATAAATATTGTTTTCGGAAAGAATATTATTGGGAAGTAAGTTTAGAATATAAATCAGGGATAGCTATATATATATATTATAATTGCATAATGATATTTCATTACCAATTAATATAGTAGATTCCTTTGCAAAACACTTCTCTAAATTCGGAGCTTTGATCCTGCCAGCTTGAGGATCAAGAAGAGTAGTTTACACAATTAAGCCAAAGAGCTCAAAGGGCATTGGAAAAAGAGAAGGAAACTTGCAGTAAGAAACAACCCTACTCAAAGCAATAAAATGGGCGAACAACTAGGAAATTAATTGAGGGCCTTCATGGAACAAAACGAGAGGACAACTCAAGTACTTGTCCACACCTACAAAACATGAATAACACAATCAACACTCTTAGACCTGTTGACGTGGTTTTTGTGACCGCACCAATCAGCAGAACAAAGTTTCCCAATGGATACCCTATTCTCTCTTGAACAAAGTATTCAGCATGCTAAGATTGCGAGTAAGATCATGCTTTCAACTCCAAGGTTCCTTTAATGTGAATAGACTCAGTTGGTTGATGTGTATTTGCTGTGTTTTTACGAGGGGACTTACGCAATTGTTCAGAATACGTGCAGTAACAACCAATATATGCTTTGAAAAGGATTTTGTGCGAATGATTTGGCTTTAAAGTGTGAATTTCCTAAAGCTAACCAAAAGTGTGCGGAATTGAATGGCTGCAGAGATTTCGAAAATTTAACTTCTAACCTAAATGCAAAGGGTGTTATGCTTAATTTCAATGAACTTCAAACAAACGTTGCCTAGCCTCCTATTGGACAGCTTCGACAAGGTTAGTGCAATCTTCAAAGGGTAAAAAGGATGTTCAAATTAGGATTCAATAATGCAAATACCATCACAAGGATGCATAACTACACACGAATCTTGATCGAAGTTAAGTACAAAGTGTTCCAGTTGACCACGCAAGACAAGCTTACCATCAGTAAGATTGTTAGTGGTATGGATAAAAGAAGCCCACTTACATCAAACATAAGCATCCATATCTAACTATTAGCATGAAATTAAGTCCTAATTGAAGTCAAAGGAAGAAGAAACCTCACGAACTACTCACAACAAAGTTTGAATTCACCATCAATGAAATGCTTTATTATGATTAGCCTTTGTGACAATCTCTTACAAAATTCTCAAAGGGAGAATTCCCCTTCTTCTTCAACAATGCAATGAAAACTACTCTAACTCAAAAGTATCTACTCTCTATTCTGCTCCAAAATCCACTATGCTGACTACTTCCGATTCTAACTATTAGATTACAAATGAGGGGGACTCCCCCTTATATAGCTGGCCAATCTCAATGGACGGTCCAGATTGAATTACAATGGAGGGCTTAGATCGAGCCACCTCAGCCCTAGACAAGTTTTGCCCTAAAAACCGCCAGAAAGTGGAGGAGTGGTGTCATAAATGATCTCAAAAATAGCAGATTCCTCCTTGACCACCATGAGCAATTAATGCCCACTACCCTTCTAGAAGATTCTCGTCCATGACTCGGATTCCTTTGCTCTTCTCTCTGACCGCATATGCTACGAATCGGGCCAACACCTCATCGACCTCCTCCTTAGAAATTGCTGGAGTAAGATTAAGCTGATATTCCAGGATAGCCACCATCTGCTCATGTTTATCACAAGACTTTCCCCAAGCCTCAATAGAATCCTGTGTACTCTGAATAATTGTTGAAAACGTGGAGATGTTTTCAAAGTCAAGCTAGGAAAACGTCCTTATCTTAGAGAAGAAAGGCTGCAATCTCGCCTTTAATCCTTCCACCTCTATCTCCTCATGAGTTAGCCTCCTTGCGAACAACGCATCCAAAGTGTTGAGGACACCTTCGTGAATATTCCTCATCGCTTTCTTGATCTTGGAGGACTCCACAGCTGCCGTGTCAAAGAAACCCTTTCCAGTGAATGCCGCCGAATGCCATCCACGAAAATCATACCTGTCGCCTGCCTGGATCACTCCTTCATTCACCAAAGTTTGCGTGGGCACACGCATCAAAGCGGCAAGGTGAGGAATAGTTTTGTCCTGAAAAATATGGGTGTCTCCCCAAGCTTGTTCGACACCATCCAAGCACAAAAGGACCCCAGATGCATTCTGAAACGATGAGACAAGATCGGCCATGAATTTTTCTGCCTCAGTGCGGACACCGTTTATCCACTTGTCTCCCTCTCGTATAGCTCTTTTCATCTTCTCAAGCCCATTGATTGGCTCTCGTGGTAACTCAGGCGGAGGCTCTACCACTGGATTCTCCTGAGCAATTGGATGCACTAGATGTTGCACATACTCAACCAATGCCCTGTGCTCCCTTTTCAATCTTTTATACTTCCCTTCCTTTTTCACCAGCCTATCTTTCAACGCTTGGAATGAATTTTCAGCTTCCTCGACCACTTGCGCTCCGGAGGGACGTCCCAACTCAATTGTGGTGACCGTGTAATTTTATGGCATTGCGTCGCTTAGATCATGATCTTCCCTTGGAATAGAAATATGGAGGCTACGTGAACCTACCTCATTAGTCTCCATTTTTTCGTATACTTCCTTGCTCTCTTCCTTTTAGGCGACTTACTTGTTCTGTTTAGAAGCTCCTCCATTTCAACTGCCAGATCAGCATCATCGTCCTGATCCCTCCTGATTGCCTGTGAGAGCCAATTGCGCTGAATGTCATAAATGATGAGGGGCTGCTCTTCAGTTGCCTCCACTTCCCGAACCTCCTCTCGAGCAATATTTTGTTGAGGCTCAATTATTTCAATGTTTTGACCACTCTCCTCATGAGCTCCAACGTCTTCATCTTCGAAGGCATAATCAAAGTGGGTGTCTGTCTCCGTTTCTTCCCCTTCATCTGGCTGATTGGCACCTTCAGGGACATTAGCGTTTTGAGTATCCAACTCTCTCGGCATTGGTTGGTTAACCTCTCCAACCTCTGGCTCTTCATTCCCTCGAGCCCTCTGATCTGCAAATAGTGAGACTTCACGCACACTGGAGGAATGGGTCACCAACTGGGTGGATGATGTGTCCTCCGATCCTTGAGGTTCCGGTTGAACAGGTTCTTCTTGCGGTGGTGGCTCCACAGGCCGAGCAACTTGTTTCTTCCTTTTCGCCAACACTGGTGGCCTTTTATCACCCATGAGGTCGTATGTGAAGGCAACCGACCTTCTCCTCAATCTGTGGACGCGTTCCTCTACCCAAGCCCTTGTGAAAGTCAAGACGGGAATAGAGAGTTTCTAAATCCGTAATCTCCGGCTCATCCCATTCTAGTGGTGGGATCGGCGTGTCCTTTATAGATTCATAATCCGGATGAATAAGCCTGGCATCCTCTTCGACTTGATCCGGCACTTGGACCACTTCACATTCTCTGATCAACTTGAGAGGCAACCTTGAAAACATTCTTTTCCTAATCTCAGCCTCATCTCTAGCATTCACCCAAAAATCTTCTGAGTGAGCTCTGTGTCTGTACTCCCCACCTTGAACGGTTCCAATCTTTCCTCAAGGATCGAAATCCTGCCGGCTGGTATGAAGAGTCAACTTATAGAACTTCAATTCATCTTCAGCTTCCTTGGCTGCCTGCAAAGTAGGGCATTCTTCAAGTGAGTTTCCCAACACAATGGGAAAGTGCAAGCCTCCCTTCTTCTTTCTCCTTATGATTTTGTCGTAGGCCACCAATTACCTAGACAACTCAAGCAGTATCATCCTGTTGGTGGGGTACCTAGGTAATTTGTAGACATATGAGTCGTACCTTGGCAGCCTTAAATAAGTAAACTTCGGGAATTGGATGAACCAAAACCCATATTCTTCTATCAACATCTGTGCCTCTTCGGATATTCTCTGTTGCAACCTCCGCTGAAGGGTTCTTGTAATATACATAGTGAAAGCATCATTAACTCTCTTGAAATCACCTGTGTGCGTGAGATGCAACTGTCTACAAGATTTGTGAATCTTGAACTGATTATAACCACAGCCAATTGGTTCCTGGTACGCCAACCCTCTATACTTTGTCATCCGAGCAAGCATGTAAATAACATACGAGCTCATATAGAATGTTCTCGTCCTCTTCAAATTCCGGAACTGCTCATCAATGTTATCACTTATCATCTGAGCCCAATTGACTTCCACCTTCCCTTCGACCACTACACTAATGTAAAAGAACATCCATGGCTCGAACACAAATGACTGCGGGCTGCCGTTAACCCTGCTGAGCAACATAATTATATCGCAGTACTCCTGTTTCAGCTCTTCTAAAATTATCTACTTTGGCAGCCTGGCAGCAGGAGGCTTTGGTTTTCGCATCCAAGTGGTGTTGATCCTCTTCATGCACTTCTCGAAGGACGTGGCATACATCTTGTCGGCCTTTTCTTTGGATTTGTACAGCATTTTATCTGTAGCCAGTATCCCAAACGCCTCGCCAATTGCGTCAGGTGCAAAGTTGGCCAATATCATACCATCCGGAGAAATAATAGTCTGATCATCTGAGTTGTAAAAGTTGGCGCACTCCAAGATCAGCTCTGGACAACGAACTACTGGCTGGAACCCGGCCGCTGCATATAACCCGCTCTTGACAATGTTGTGCGATGCTTCTGTCGGAAGGTTGCCACCTTGCCCATACATTCTGCTCATGAAAGCCTCGAGGTTGAAAGGCCCAAGGTTGGTGTTCGTCAAGTTCCCAAACTTCGACACAATCTTTGACTCCGGAATGAAGGATTTCTTCAAACTCTTGATGATCGCCTGCCTGGAGGCGTTTTCTTTGATAGCTTCATTATTCCCAGCCTTAGCTCCAGCTTTGCTTGTTCTAGCAACATCAGCTTTTCGTCCTTCGGCCATCTGCAACACAAGAAGCAAATATTACACTTCAAACTTTTAAAATAAAAATCACGTGAGACGGCTGGTGAATGGAGTTGGCTGCAAAAATAAATGTGAGTTAATAGCTTCAGCAGTAAACTCCAACTTCAAACTTTGATAGATTTAAACTTCGAGAATGTAAAACTCCGAATTCCAACAATTTGCAGCCAGAGAAATTTTCAGCCCTTCGGAAGAAATTAATTTCACAGCGATCCAACTTCGGAAAATGCTTCAAGTTTCAGCAACTTTTAAATCAACAACTTCGAAAGTTACAAATCAGCAACTTCGAAGGTTCTAAATCAGTAGGTTCGAAAGTTTCAAATCAGCAAGTTTCAATAATTTCAAATCAGCTCTTCGAAAGTTATAAATCAACAACTTCGAAGAATTTAAATCAACAAGCTCGAATAATTTCTACCTCTGATTTGATTCTAGACATTCAGTAACTTCAAGCAATTCCAAGTTCAAACCACTTCGACTTCCAGCATAAACAATTTCAGCCTTTCAACTTTCAACTCCGAAAAACATTTCGACTTTCAGCAACTTGAAAACATTAAATCTCAGCAACGTTAAATACCTACCTTCAGCAACTTGGAGAAAATAAAAATTCTCAACCTCGGCAGTTTACTTCAAACTTTGTTTCGAATCTCAGCAACTTCGCAATTCAGCAACTTCGAAAATCAATCCCCAACAACTTCAAGCAATTTCGACTTTAGCAACAAGTCGACTTCAGCAACTCCAAAGAAATTAAATCAGCCTCACAATCGAATTCAAAACTTCTCACACTTTCAGCAACTCTCAATCTTGAAAATATTAAATCTCAACAATCACTCTCAAATCACCAGCATAAATCTCAGCTTCGAATTGTGTGAGATGAAAATGAAAATCTTTGAAGTTTTTATAACCAAAAGCTGGTGCTAATTTTAGCAGATGCCATTAATTCTCTTCATCATGACTTACGCATTTGCTAAATTTGAAAGAGAATATTCCAGTCGTCTTGCAGTTGTCATAGCAATTTGCTATTTAGGGAGATTCTTTCCTCGATTCAAATTTAAAACTTCCCTCTCGACTGCCAGTGATTTTGAAAAAAAATCATTTTGCTTTGATTTGAAATAATCTCAACTGCCTTTTTAAAATGGCATATTTAATTTATTAAAATTTAATTCAAATGCCATTTTAATTTATTTTGCCAGCGTTTGATGTCGACACTTGAAAATGGCTAGGTGAAATTTATTTTCCATCCGTAATCAACTCCGAAATAAATTCCCCACGATTAAAATCGTTCGAACTTTTTAAAATTTCATGTGTTTTAAATTTAAAGGGGAATTTAATTTAAAACTTAGGAAAATAATTAAATTAAATTTAAATTAATTAATTTCTCTGACTTAGGCAAATTTTTAATTTAATCGCTTAGAGAAATTTTAATTTCTCCCAACGCCTTTTAATTTATTTTTAAACATCATTGAATATTTTCCATCGAAACCCATCACTTGATTCTTTGCTCAACGTTTAATATTCACTTGTTGCCTTAGGAAAATTTAAATGCTTTTACCAATCTTCAAAGTCCAACTTCAAACGCCCCATTTAAAATTTAAAATTGAATCTTTCTTCTTAAAGGTAGGCGCATATTATACCATAAGCTTTTATTTTGCATAACTTAGGCGTTTTTAAAACTCCTCCACTTGTTTGGGCGCAAATAACCCATGGACTTCCAGTCAAAACATTTTGCATTACTTCAACCATAGGCGCATATTTTGAGGCTTCAACGATTTTCTTCTTTGATCTTGGGCGCATATATCACCTGGAGCTTAGGGGCGCATATTCCATGCTGGGCTTTCAATATATTTCAAACACATATTCCTCCAGGTTAAACTTTCAGTTTGGGGGCGCATATAGGGCATTGAGCTCTTAATTCTCCAATCTTAGAGAATTTCTACTCCCCAAGCTTAGGTGCAGATCATATCCTGTGGTTTCAGCTCAATGATTTTGTGAAATTTTTATTCTTCATCACTCGTATTGAAGGCGCATATGTGTGTGTTGAGTTTCAGATTTCAAATGCTTTAGAAAATTCCTCTTCCTAACTCAAGGCGCAAATAACCCATAGAGCATCAAGTTCATGTTTTAGTCATCCATCCCTCACATTGTCAGGCGCAAATAGCACTTAGAGCTTCAAGGCGCAAAACACTGGGTAAACTTTCAAGTTTAACGCCTTAGAATATTTTCAACTTGTGATGGGCGCATATCAATGAGTGAGTTTTTAGTTTGAAAATTTTGCTTCAAGTCACCAGGCGCAAATCATACCCTATACTTCCAATAAAGTTGGGCGCATATTAAAGAGGGAACTTTCAATTTCAATCTCCAGGCGCAAATAGGAGGTTGAGTTTTCACTTTGATCACCCAGGCGCAAATGGAGGGTGGAGCCTTTACTTTGTCACTTAGAAATTCCTTTAATCTCCACTTTTTGCTTTAGGCGCAATTCTACCCATGTTTAACTTCCATTTTGAAGTGGGGCGCATTTACTACATGGACGTTTCAATTCCACGCCTTAGCCAATTTCAAGCCACTAACCTCCAGGGCGCAAATGACAAGTTGTGCTTTCAAATTTTGCCAACTTCAAGCTGAAGGAATTTTTAATTCGTGCCTGAGTAAAATTTTGAATCTCCAACCTTCACACTGCCAGGCGCAAATCCATAGTCTAGCTTTAAATTTTGTGATTCTAAACCCAGGGGCGCATTTGGCAGGCAGAACTTTCAATTTTCACACTTAGTAGAATTTCCAAGCTCCTCTTCAAAGAGGGGCGCATTTGAACCCCTGTGCTTTCAATTTTAACGACTTAGACTATTTCAAGTTCATCCTGCCTTCTCAAGGCGCAAATGACACTAGCAACTTTCAATTTTATTACTTAGGAAAATTTTGAGGTTTCTTCAAAGAGGGGCGCATTCTCTACATGGAGCTTTCAATTTGTACCTTAGAAAAATTTTCAAGCCATCCTCAAGTCAGGCGCATTTCCAATGGTAAGCTTTCATTTGATATCTTAGGCGCATATGACCATGCCAACTTTTAATTTTTACGCCTTGGAACATTTTTGAATGTCTTAAGTTGCTAGGCGCATTTCCCTATGTCAACTTCCAATTTTCCAGACTTAGGCAATTTTCCATCTCTCTTCAACTCATCAATGTGAATTTCGATGCTGGACTCCAAATTTTATCCGTTTTAGCGAATTTCATGCCCTCTGTCAGATTTAGGTTGATTTTCTTCTATTAACCCTAATTCGCCCTGACTTTCTATTTTTGGAAAGTTCCTTGAATTTCGCGCCATCAATTGAATTTTGACTCCAGAAAGCCTGATTTTCGCCCTGCTCTGAATTTCAACTGATTCGTGCTGTTGACGCCCGATGCCTCTTTACACCTGCTACTTTTAGCAACCTGCTAAAAATAGAAATTGCTCAGAAAGTCTTCAAATTTCATGGGTTGAATGCCTGAAGCGTGGTGATCTTAGCTGGATGCTGCTTTTGCTTGACTGTCTTGTTCTTCCCTTGATTTTAGGAAACCCTAATTTCTCTGCCCATGCCTGCTAAAAATAGCAATTATCTGATTCTTCATCCTCTGCAACTCCGTTTGTCTCGAAATTCGGGCCAAGGACCCCTTATCACATGTTTGACTTGTGCCTGCCGAGATCTGATGTCAGCCTGCTATTTATAGCTACTTCTGAAGTGACTTACTATTTATAGTAAGTGCTTGTTTCTGA
Source organism: Sequoia sempervirens (assembly GCA_007258455.2). Lineage (NCBI taxonomy): Eukaryota > Viridiplantae > Streptophyta > Pinopsida > Cupressales > Cupressaceae > Sequoia > Sequoia sempervirens. Next base: position 100,445 of record VDFB02255687.1, read on the forward strand.
GACTTCCTTAGCTCCGGTTGACTTGAAATCTGGATAGCGTATTCCTCGTTGGTGAACTTGCCTGTCTGCGCTGGCGCCCGAGATGGACTTTCTATTTATAGCCTGTGCCGAGAACACCTTACTAAAAATAGTAAGTGCTCCGATTGCCTTCAAATTTTGCCAGCAGACTCTCTGAAGGATACTGATCATGATGGATACTTCAGTTTTGGACATTTTGACGTCAGACTCCTCATTTTTAGCCCTCAAGCTCGAAACCCTAATTTTATGCGTGTTCCTCAGATGAGCTCCGTTTGACCTTGTTTCAGTTGCATGACGATCAGTTTGCAGTTTTGAAGTGCTGAGCAGCTACCTAAGTGGTACCTGCTAAAAATAGAAAGTGGCCGAAAAATGACCGTCCGGCTGCTGGATGATTTTGCATGTCATACTGCCCGAAAAATCTCGAAAAACCTAGAAAACCCAGAAAAATATTCAACATGCAAGCACTGGCTAAAAATAGTAAGTTTCAGAAAAGTGATCAGTTCCACTTGCATGTTACACCATTGCGAAGCTTTTCGAAAACCCATAAAGAATATGTCGACATGCATCAGAAAATGTAACATATGGACCCTGGAATCTGCTTTGGAAGCTGGACTGCTAAAAATAGCAAGTCGTCCGTTTTTGCTCAAATTTTGTCAGAAATGAACTTGAAGTGTTCAGAATGTAATGGAGTTGTCAAAATGTGAAAATCCCGAGAAAATCAACCCCAAGTCGACACTTACTAAAAATAGAAAGTCGACAGAACTCAGTGAAAATTTAGGGGTTATTTGCCGGAAGCATTGCAATAGCGGTGCTAAGCTCAAAAGCTGACCAACCAACTCAACTTGACCCCAAAGTGACCTAAAGATGTGAAACCCTAATTTTTGCCCTGGCCAAATTTTACGTTTAAGCTTGCAGGCAGGAGCATCCCCGGAAAGCAGATAGCAGAAAAGAAGAAGAAAGAGAGACAAAACCAAAGCTAAAAGACCAGAATGGAGCAAAAATTTATGGGTCCCCATTTTGAATGGGGCGATGTGTGAAAAGGTCACAACAAGACCCAACCAAACTAATGGGAGGGATGTCAATTCCAATCACTTGGAGAATAACAATAGATCACCAGTAGGGTCAACACCTAGGTTAACAAGACCCTCATTCTTACTTAGGGAAGGCCCAACAAGAGAAGAAGAAGAAACCAATCCACTAGTTAATGACTTTTACGAATATGTCAGGCCTACTCAAGATTGGACCCTGAAATTAGGAGAAATATCCCATTTGAGGAATATTGTGATGCTAGGGCATGAAATACCCATAGAAAAGAAAAAAGACAACCACATAAAGACTTACGCCAAAGGGTGAGTAGAGTCCCTAACTTTGATGGATCGAAAAAAGTCCTTGCACATTCATGGATCCAAAAGTTGAAAACCTGTTTCTCCCTTAGTCTTGTGACCAAAGATGATGCTATCAAATTTGCCATTTTACAGTTGGAATGGGTTGCACACAATTGGTGGCATCATGGTATTATTACCCAAGGGCACCAAAATATAACAAACTACGGTGAATTTACACAAAATCTCATAGATCAATTTGATCAAAAGAATCTTGAAAGGCACTTCAAAGAACTAACTCAATTGAAACAAGGATCAATGGAAGATTATAGGGCCAAATTTCAAAAGATCTCAGTCATGGTAGCTGGGATTACCGAGAAAAGAATAAAATACTTATTTGTTGAAGGGCTGTTAGAATCAATCTGTGGCTTGGTAGGCGCTCTTGATCCGTCGTCTTTGTTTGGTGTCTGAGGTGGGTTCGGGACAAAATCCTAACTTGGAACTTTTCCAAAAGTTCCAGTTTCCGTTTTTGTTCCGGTTCTGCACTTGTGTGCGTCTTGTTTTCTTCTTTGACCTTGCGTTTGACCGTGGGGTGGTTTTTTCCCTTTGTTTCTTTCTTCTTGCCTTTTTCCCCATTTTTGTTGTGTTTTGGCGGATCCGGGATTGGGACTGAAACCGAACTTGGAACTTTTCCAAAAGTTCCAGTTCCTGTTTCTGTTCCGGTTCTACCCCCGCTGTGTTCTGCCCGAGATTGGTTTTCATTCCGATCCCGTTTATGTTTAAACGTCCTTTGGTCTTTGTTTTTGTGTGCCTTGGGTTTTCTTTTCCTTAGGCACTTTTCTTCGTTTTTCCGGACTTGGGATAGGAACTGAAACTGAACTTGGAACTTTTCCAAAAGTTCCAGTTCCTGTTTCTGTTCTGGTTCCGATCCCGGTTCCGCCCTTCTTTTCTTTGCTTTTTCGCTGCCGGTGGTCGGGGGATGTCTCCTCCTCTTTGTTCTTCCTTGCGTTTTTCTTTCTTCCTTCGTGCCTTGTATGTTGCCGGGGGTGGGATCGGAACGAAATCTAAACTCGAAATTTGATGAAAGTTTCAGGTCCGGATTTGGTTCCGGTTTCGGTTCTGCGACTGTTTGGTTTTGCCCCCGTTCTGACTTCGGTCCTATTTTGATTCTCATCCCGACTCCTACTCTGCCGAAGGATCCAAGCTCAGGAAACATTGAAGAGCTCGTGATGATCTCCTGCCGACCCGATAGGGTCTTGCAAAAATGAAGGGAGCTCGGCGAAGGGTTTGGTCTCACCGTAACATCTTGCCGAATACGTGGAGTCTCACCGAAAGAATGGTGTCTTCGATGTAACCGATGGAATTCGCTATGACCTCCCGCTGACAGTCCTAAGCTATGCCGATAACTGCTGAAGGGCATAATCGCATCGGGGAGACACGGTTAGTGTCTCACCGACATGCGATTCTAAGGAAGCGACCTTTGACCGCCTGGAAATCTACGTGGCACATATTCAACCAATCAGAAGGCGTTAGGGAAAATCATGGGTAGTTTGAATGAAAAGATCTAGAGCAGGAGAGCTGAGGGGGAAGAGGCCATGAGTCACGATAACAGCTAGAGCATCGGCTGGTAAAAATGGGTCGACGTTAATGACCATGCTGCAGAGCATTCAAAGCGGCTTTGACAAAGTCTCGGGGTTGGACACGAAGGCTTGGAGTTAATGTGATCATTGTAAAAGATCTGAAGGCCATGCCTAGGAGCGAGCTTTCATGGATGCAAACAGGGTATGCGCATTTAATGCCTCATTAACTTCATTCCAAAGCACTTCTAGGGCCGACGTGTCCAGGCACCGACTCATTTTGTAAACCCTAAGGTAGGGGCCGACACTCTTTGATATATCTGGCATTTTTTCCTTTTTGAAAGCAGTTCTTGGTTAGGAGATTGCTGAAAAAGAGCATTATTCAGACTTTGTAACTCATTTTTCATAAATACTACAGATCTGTAACATAGAGACTCCTTATTTTCTCAATAGAAAGTCATTTCCTTCACTGATTTTCTTTGTTGTTTTAGTATTGCTTGTGAGTTGCATGATAAAATCCTATGTAATCCTCTATTTTATCAGATTCCTTCAATACAGGATGCAAAAAATATTATGTCATAGTGCAGGTTTATGTTAGCGATCTCTTTCTATTGCGTTTATATCTGTGAAAACATCTTTGTTTTCCTTGTGTTAAGCACTAGAACAGTCGGAACCATACCTAGACTCGCTTTTATGAACATAAATCTCTGTGTTGTGAGATTGTTTAGCTCCATTGAGATTTTTCTATGAGTTTCTACAGTATTTTCATATTTTTATCTTTGGTGTATCACCTGTTAGTGATAGATTTTTGAATTTCAAGTATATCCTTCTTACTCTTTTCCTTATCATTCTTTAGTTTTCTCAAGATACCTTAAGGGGAACCAGCCCATAATTTGGAGGTCCACTTCATTCCTAGGTCACCCACAACTTCGAAGTGTTCCCATGTGTCAATCGGTTGCTACTGTTAATAGCTTAGCAAGGGTGCAAACTTTATTTGACAACAATACTAAGTGAACAAAGTCACAAGCAAATAGCTCAGTGTTTTGCTACCGTGAAGTAAAGTTACAAAATAATGAGCAAAGGCTCTTATTTATAGAAGCTCAAAGGAGTAGGCAACCTTAAAGTCTCCTTGAGTTAACATTGAGTTCTTGCCAATCAGCAAGATTTATTCCTATGTCTAAAAGTAGGTAACCTAACAGTTAACTGGAAAGTCTACTTTAGTTAACTGATTCTAAACTGAAAGAGAACTTCATATGCACATAGGTGTCTCAAAAATAGACATGCACGATTGGTGGGACAACGAGTTAACTCAGAAAGAGGCATCAAGTTAACTGTTGTGTCTAATGTCTATTTGGAAAAGGGTGGGACGTCCCAACTGGTAGTTCACACCTCATCAATTTGAGTAATCAGCTCCTCTAACCAATTGTTAACTATCTTCGTGTCTGGACAACTGATACTTCTCAGGATGATGACTTGTCTTCGAATCATCTCTTCGCCACTTGTAATCTAATCCTGAAAATGACGTCTCTTTTCAGCTGCATCATTTAGCTTTGCTGACATGGCAGCAATTTGACTCAACCTATAGTCAACAGGGTCATTGCAGAAACTATCGTGGATGAAGTCCTGAAACTGTGTCTGCACTTCTGCTAGCTCGATGTACGCACCACCTTCATGCTAGTATTGGAAAGGGATGGATGTTACCAATGTCCTTACGAACTTAATAACGCTTGCCACACTTTGTCTGCACTCAATCAATTTTGTAGAGACTGTATCATAATCTTTCACCTTGTAGACAAGTTCTTTCCACATGAAAAGTTGTTGTTTGCTCTCCTTTGCAGTGACTGATTCATATGCCATCTTCAAGTTTGAGATGGTGATCTCATCTCGAGGCCTACTCTCTGCTATGCCTTGTTTCGATTCCTAGATCTCCGTGCGAAGGTCATGGGCATTGTACCTCAATTGGTACAACTTTGCAAGTATATACTGGCCCCTGACGACGAACTCTTCCACTTGATCTATCAAGTGTTTCCCATATAGAATCAGTTGACTTAGCTGATTTTGTTCTGCGGGTAGCTCCAACATTTGCGGAAGCAAGGCGGTGACGTTTGAGGTACCATGCATCAAGTTAGAGATATACTGTCGCAGCTGTTGGTTTTCAGCCTTTAGGGTTGTTTTGTCTTCACCGTCCTTCACCACTATTTCTTTTATGCTCATTGATGCAACCTCAAAGAGGTCCACCTTAACTTGATGTGTGCTCTTGCCAAAGTTGACTTTCAACAAGGTGAAGTCATCAACCTCTACTTCATTTGCATTTCTATCCTCAGGTGGTACGGTGGTCTCAATGACAATCTCATTGTCAGTGTTCTTTCCCACATGGACTTTCTTTTTGAGCTTCTTCTCTGATGTGTCTTGATAGACATGGTCAAATTCTGAGAAGTCCAGTTGGTAGGACGACTTCCTCCTCTTCCTACCCAGGAGATTCTCAAGTCAAGATGAATCTCGACTAACCTCGCTGGAAGGATTGACGGTAGTCCCGTGAACTCCTGACAAGTGAGATTGTGTTGCAATTTCGCATGGTGGTAAATCCGGCTCTAAGTCAATATGGATCGGCGACTGCTATGGTGGTGGCGAAATGGGAGGATTTGCTTCCATTTTTGGTACTATCTCAGCTGTAACTGTTTCTATTTTCGTCACTGTCTTAGCTGTGTTTGTGGTTGTCTCCACATGTTACTCTTGTTGATTTATATCGGAAATTGGCATTTTTCCCTTTGTACTCCCTGACATTCTATTTCCTCTAGGAGGGTTACTCCATATCTTTTGTCTAGGTTTTTCTCTTGACGTGGAAGGTAGTGAAGTAGTAACCGGTGGCGGCTTTGCGTTTGGAATGACTACCTTCCGCGTTCTCCTACTGTCTAGGTAGAGATGGCTATTCCTAACAACTCTTCTTATTCTTTCCTCAATGGACGTACTTTCCTTGGCATACCAATCCACGACTCGAAGCGGCTACAAGTCAACTTGATCTATGAAGAATGCGGGAAGTGTGACTTCCCCACCATCATCTGATAACCCTTCCACATCCTTTGACAACAAGTCATCAATCTTGAAAAGTGTGAACCTGCTGTAGTTGCGCCTTCGTACTTTGAAGTCGTCTTCACAACTAAACCAATAGTCCTCCATGGAAGGTTTGTGTAAAGAATGATGGCCAAGGCGTGCTAAATAGTGACCCCAAGGATCGTATGAGCGTCTTTTGATTAGATACTTAAGGTTAAGTCTCATCATCTCATAGCTCATAGCCTTGGTGTTAGCTACTGATCTGCACCTGTAAAGTCCCATCTAAAAAGGAAAGTTTGCAGCTGTCTTGCATTTGATACGCAAAAGAGAATGGACTTCATGTAATTGCCATAGAAATTCCATGAATACCACCTTATCCGATGGATGTTAAAATTGTGAAACAAGCACAAAACCATGAGCCACAAGATCAAACAACAAACAAAGACACTTTCCATGCAAGAGATCTTCAAACAATATATGCAATATTCATCAACAAGAAAAAGCTATAGAACCAAGAGACTTTCAAGAAGATATGAAAGCTCCAGATATTCTCCATGAGTAATTACAATGAGGATTGAATGCTTATAAGAGCAAAGCCCTAAATGAGAAAGGGATCGAATCATGACAAGTGTCAACATCACATGAGATGAGACATAATGATCTAATATTAACTCAATTAATAAAGGACTCCTAAGTTTAGCTTAAGTGTATGAGAATAAATTAAACTGATAATCAATTAAATATTAATTAATTATTAGCTAATGCATGATAACTCTAACACCCCCCCCCTTAAGATGAACTTAGGGAGTAGCTAAAAACCCTAAAAAGAATGCATGATGGGTCCTGGCAAACAAGGCCAAATAAGGTACCCATGTACAAACAGAAGATCTCTATAATGAGGAGAAACAAAGAAAACCTCACGGGAAAAACTCTACTCCAAAAAGAGATGAAAGCCAAGTGAAGGATTGAAGAAGCCTCCAAACAAGACAAGGTTGTCCCAAAAGATAGGAACAAAGGATGAACAAAAAGAACACCACTGAAGCATGAAGAAGCTACAAACACTGTCGAATAATAACTGTTGAAATGCCAAAAGAAGAACCTCCGCTGAAACATATGATGATTAGGATCAAGAAGATAAGAATCTGTATGAGTGCCCCGAACGACACTACTTGAATCTGATGGATAACCAAGGCATACATCAAGAACTCAAAGATACAGATGGCACAAGTACCAATAGTTAGAAAAAATGATCAAGTGAAAATGGAAGGTCACCTCCAGAAATAGGAATGCAAGAGTGTCCATATGGTAAGTGCTCCATCTCACCGAAATACATGGGTAACCATCCGCTGCATCCTCCTAGTACATAGGAACAAATACTGTATACATAGCTCACTCCAATGCAAAACCAAAGAAGCAGTAGCACCAACAGTAGAAACCCCCCCATAATGCTGAAAAGGGAGAGGCATAACAGGTACATTGAAACTGAATGCCAGAATGTAGTGCATACTAAAGAACCAAGAACATCTGAATGTGCAAACATGAAAGTACAAGCAGATATAAAGGGTGCGCAAACCAAGGCACACATGCATGAGAAAGGTATGAAGGAAAAACAAAGGAAAACATCAACCCCCATGGCACTTTATATCATAGTGAGAGTACAATAAGGTACAAAGTGATATGCAAGATCCAATAATACAGATGCAATACAAAGGAACTTTATCTTAGTGTGTTTACAAATTATAAATACTGTTATCTCTGATTTTTTTAACTTGTTAAAAATCGAGATAACCTATTTAAATTTTGAATAAAATTGAAATTTTCTTTACTAAGGCACGTTTTACGAGGTGTAGATGTTGGAAAATTTCAGTTTTAGATACATGGTCCCCTAGGATATCCATTTTTCTTCGTTCTTGATCGTTTTCATGAGTTTCTGAGTCATTTTCCTTACATTTTTTACCAATTTCGGGTTTTTATGCCTTCATTGCAAGTTGGAGATTTAGTTTCTTATTGCAAGTCAATAACAGGAACTTTTTGTCTCTATTGCAACTCTTTTGTTTTTAAAATTTTTCATTTTAAGTCATTTGCAGGAACTTTTTAAGTAACTTATATGTGTAGGAACTTTTAGAGCACTTTACAAGTTACTTTTTAAAAAGTGAACTTGTAATTTGTCTTTAAAATCCTCATTTCACTTAAAGTTACTTGTTGTGAAGTCTAAAAGTTCCTATTTGAGTCTTTTCTTTTAAATTTACTTGTTTTGAGTCTTCAAAAGTCCGATTTTAATAAAAGTCACTTGTAATGACTTCAAAAAGGTTCGATTGCATTTAAATAAACTTGCAACATGCTTTTAAAAGCCCGATTTGGGTCTTTTAGTGAAAATAAACTTGTAAAGTGTCTTGGGAAACCTGATTTGACTGTTTTGACTTAAAGTCACTTGTAAAATGCTCAAAAAAGTCCGATTTTACAAGGGGGTCGATTTCATTGCTTGCTCTGAGTCATAAAAATCCCGACGCCATTGAAGAGAGGGCAGTTTGCATTTGAGTTTGCTTCTCCTCCTCTTTTCATGGCGGATTCTTAGATGTTTAGCTGCAATAAAAGAGCTCTCAGCGGAGATTAATCAAACTTCTTTGGCTGCGTTTTTACAAGGCATCTAGGGTTTTTTTTTTTAGTTTACAATTTCTTATTGCAGGTATGTTCTTTCTTTTTTGTAGTTTCTTTTTATCATGAATCTCTTTGGGACGCCTTTATTTGATGATTGTATAGTTGAATGCTATATAGAAGAAATATTTGTGCTCATAATATAAAAGTCTCTCATTCCATTACGCCCTACATGAAAAATGTGTTTTTCCATTCACTTGAAATGCCTTCCATTAAAAAATGCGTTTCCATCTCATATTCAAAGTGCGTTTTGTATTGTCCTTGAAAATGCCTTTCATTCCATTCAACATGCCTCATTTCAAAAATGTGTTTTTTACTTTCATTTCCTGAAAACGTCTTTCATTTGCCCTTTCATCTCAAAATTCCATTCAATAAAAACGTCCTTCATTCACATCAAACGTGCCTTGCTACAAAACGCGTTTTCTTTCATTTCATTTCACCTCAATCCCCTTTCATTTCATCTTATTTCCATTTTTTGTTGGCAAAGAATCAAAATGTTGCCCTAAAATGCAAATCGGGTTTTTGTAAACTCGTTACAAGTAGGAAGTTTTAGTCAAGAAAGCAAGTGAAAAGTATAAAAAGACTTGCAATAGCTTCTTATTTCTCCTACTTTGCACTTTTTCATTTGCAAAAGTTTCCAAAAATCCCTATTATACACTTTACTTGTAGCCAACCTTCAAAATCCCGAAATGCTTTATAAGTGTCTAAAAGTCAGACTTTTTGAGCTTGACTGCAAATGCAAGTTAAAAGTTTTGACTTGTAATTTTTGAAGATGTAATCTAACTTTTCCATTTTCCATGAAAAGTACATGTCCCTTTCACTCGCAATCAGCCTTCCAAGATCTAAAATGAGTTATAATGCTCATTTTCTGCCCTCATACAGCAAAAACACCACTTTGAGTTAGAGTCTTCGCCATGTCTACACCTGTTAATGTTGATGTTGTCTTAACTTTATGGAATTTTCATCGCAGCCTTGCAAATTCTTGTTCAATGATAGAGGAACCAGCTTCTCCACCAAACAAAAAGATGAAGTACAAGTATGATAAGTATTAGAATGAGATTCCTCCATCTCATGTGGTTTCAAACATCGAAGAAATTAGAGACACGGAGATTAGGTATGTTGATATGTCTGAGTTTCTTAAGAGAACTGAGAAATCAACTTCACATGACATGCAGTTGTTGCTGAGAAGTCACATCCATTTGGTTTCTTCTTTTCCTGTTGCTGCCCAAGAACCGGAGTTTGTCCTTGCATGCGTAGCTTGCTTTGACAGAGAATCCAGAACTATCAGAGATGATGATGGTAATGTGGTCATTAGGCTTGATCCAAAAACCATTAATAGGATTTTCAGAGTTCTAGATGCGCCAATATATTCAGACATCTCAATAAAGAGTGCTCTTGATCACTATGAACAAAAGAAAGCAGATTGTATACAACATATCAATACTAAATGGCTTCTAAAGCGTCGAACTTTTGTGTCTCGGTGGCCCAAGCTATACCGATCTGAATTCAAGGAAGAGATCAATGATATAATCACACTTTTGAGTAGGATAATGGGATTGAAATTTTCTAATGTTTTTGAGAAATGGATGTACAAGTTCATAGTGGTGATAAGGAAGGCGCAACACCCAATCTTTTGGGGTGAGATAATCAGTGATAGTTTATGTGAGCAACTTGCACAAATTCCCACTACGCTCACATTCTACATGAACTCCTATTTGGTCTACATAGCAGCTTCATTGAGACAATTTCCAGGCCTTTCCACCAAAGGAGATAGATCACTAGTTTCAGTTTGGGAGTATTATGATCAGTTGCCTTTGAGACCAAGCAGAATTCATTATAGAAGAGTCCAAGATGCATTCTTTGGTCATTTCATGTGTCTATTTGACAAGACCTCGCAAAACAACAGAGTATCTAAGGCTGCTTGGAAGAAGGTCAATGAATATGGTTCTCTTCCTCTAGTTTCCCATTTTTACCTACATGAGAGTTGGCTGTTTTGAAGATCAGCCATACATGCTTCCAAGATATCCAACAAATAAAATCATTTTAATGGAGCTTGCAAGGCAGTTGATGACAGTACATGCACGACAAGCTGTACAACATAAAGCTGGAGTAAGTATCTCGTCTCATAATCCATTGCAGATTGGGAGATACTCTTTGACAACTACCTCAAAAGCAAAGGCAATGGAAACTAAAATCCAAGAGATTAAATTAAAAAGATTCAAGGAATGAACGGATTCTGACTTCAGAGGAATGAAAGACAAGATAAAGAGAGCTTTTACACATGTACATCGCCTTGAAGATATTTGGGTAGATCTTCGAACAGAGGACATCCGTAGAATGGATTATTGCAGGCTCACAGTTGAACAAATTATTGATCTTAATCTGACCTTGATCCTAGAAGGAGTGATTGATGATGGACAGATTTTAGATCCAGAGTATGAGGAACAAAGGGTTGCTGACGTTTCTATTCCAACAATACAGTGGTCTCATGTAATGTCCCCTTCCTAGGCAGTACAGTTGATTCAGGGGTTGGCCTATCATTTAGACCCTCGTAGGCTGACAGATGTGTTTAGAGGGTTATTTTGGCAGTTATCCAGCGTTTGGGGACACTACTCCATCAGTTGATTCAGGGTTTGGGCCTTGGCAGGGACTTATAGAGTCAGTTTCAGGCACTTACTATTTATAGTAAGTCAGGCAGGTAGGAGTTGCTATTTCTGGCAGGGCACTTGGTTCAGTTGGTCAACTCAGTTTCGACCTAGTTTGACAGTTTGGTGAGCAATTAGCGAATATCTAAGCATTTAATGATATTTGGAGAAATATTAAAGTGTGACTTTATATTATAAAGTCAATTAAAAGAAATATTAATTAATTAATGGCTTATTATAAAGTATTTTATAACTTTATAATATAAGGGAGATATTATTATTAAATGAGTATTTATTACTCATCTAAAAAGGGACGCCATTTATTAATTAATGAGCCTAAGTTGAAAAGGGAAAATTAAATAATATTAAATGCATTTTAAGTTGTTTTTTTTGGAGGGGTCGAACTTGTGAAGAGAGTATTTATTTCACCAAAGACAAATCGAACTCATTATTGATGATCATTTGAATTTGTCTTATTTTCTCTATGAGAACATTGGGGTTTGTGAAACAAGGGTTTCTACAGATCATTGGATTTTGGAGAACGTTCCCTCTTCAGAATTAGACATACTGAGACTGTGAGATAGCAGTTGAAGCTTGTCAGTTGGGTGACTTTATTCAGAAGTCATATTTGTGCTTACAGAGGAAAAAAATAAATAAGGGTTTGAGGAAAAATATTGAATCAAACAGGGAGGTTGATTTTTAATTCATCCATCATATCTCAAGCCACTTTTTCTTTAGCCGTACCATCATCATTTATTGCTGTCAGGCCGTACTGTACCAACAACAGCAAAGACGTCTTTTTGAGATAAAATCCAGCGCCTTCTTTCTCAGCTTCTAATTCATTCCAGAGGTGGCACCTAGGTTGTGGGAGTCTGAAATAGGCGATTTCTAGAAGGAGAAATAAGTCTATCAAGTGGGCCGTACAATTCATTATCTTCTTCAGGCGGCTGCAATAAAAAAATCAGGTTCTTTCATTCTGTAATATTTTCCTTTTTGATTGCATGTTAGCTATTCAGTGATGTAATCATTTAGAAGGCCAACATAATTCATTGCCATCAATTGAGGAGTTAATTTGCTTCGGGAATTGCATTTTAGAATTTTTATGAATTTTATATCATTTCTTTTCAAAATCGCATCAGTTATATTATTGCACAAAAACTACAAAAAAAATCAAAACAACGAAAAACAAACAAAAATTGCATTCGCCATCAGCAGTTGGGGTTGAGAGACACCTGATCTCTTACATCTCATAAGGAATCTAGTTCTATCTTTAACAGATTCCAATCAATTTTGGCAAATACTAATTCTTGGCTTAAAAGTATAGGTGTGAAAACCATAAAAATCAGAGTTAGTGATGATGATGATTTAGCTGGACTTGTTGGATTGAAATCAGAAGTTAGAGACAAATCTAAGGAAGGTGCTTCTTCTTCAGGAACCAGAATCAAGTTAAAAGTCAGCCACGCTGTGGAAAAACCTTTGGAGAAAACAACATTAAAAGGAAAGGAAGTTAAAGAGACGCAGATCCAAATCATTGATTAGCAAGAGGGAGATGTTCTCGAATCAGCACCAGTATCAATATTGTCTCCTATGTCTCAAATTGATAGTGATGTTGATTCTTTTTCAACGGTTTTTGTTCCTTCTATTGCTCCTACGGAAGTTGCTCTTCATACTTCAACTTCATCCACATTGACCACTTCTATGGAGAATATGCATGATAATTTGGAGAATGTTTTTGATGTCAATCCGATGTATCCAATGACATCACAGATGACACTTCTAGAGATAGATACATTAGCTGCAAGTTTTGATTGCTTTATGGCTAATGTTGATCACAATACGCCATCCGAACAAACTCTGATTGCAATTCAAACCGAGATGTCTCCTAGGGTAACATCTATGGTACAAAATGTATTTGTTTCTACACAAACCACAGTTGTTTTAGATGCAAAAACATTGAATCTTCCTCCATGGTTGAGTTCAGTCACTTTAAAGAGAAAGAAACAGGTAATCTCTCTTGATGTGTTTGATTTCCAACAGTTGAAGAAATCTAAGCCAAAGGTTACAAAGAAAGCCAAAATGGTTTCATGGGTGGTTGTGGACAGCAATAGGATGAAGTATGCAGAAATAGCTGAACCTCTTCCAGACAAGTCACCAGAAGAGATGCAAGTATCTGACTATAAATTCACTAGGGTGGATTTAGCTAAACAAACAGATGCTAGCATGATGCAAGATGCCCAAAGTTCAGTAACAGTCTTGGCACACAATTATAATGAACTCTTGGATAAGAAAGAAAAGCTGAAAGAGGAGAATGCACAACTTGTTTTGGTAATTCAAAAGATTGCCAAATCTTCAGAGATGGTTGATTCATTGTCTTCCTCTATTTATGAAGAATCCATCAAACAAATTGAAAATGCTGGACAAAAAGCAAGGGCAATTGATTCTTGGGTTGATCAATTGATAAATCAAAGTACTCAAGTGATTAAAAAGGGCCTTGATGTGATGACTAATATAAAGATAGTAAAGCTGAAACTACACCAAGCTTCTGACACTTTCAAACAAAGTTTGGAATCTATGGAAAGAGATTTGAAGAGTTGGTATACTTTGAATGAAGAATGTTTGAAAATCTTATGTGCCAATGCAATAATACCAAACAGAGAAATGTATATTGAGACCGAAGAGCTCTTGTTAAACAAAACATTGGTATTCAAAGAGCTCATTTCAGATATACAGGCTGCTCAAGAGATAGTAGTTGAAACAGAACAGGATATCACTTCAAGCTTTGAAAAGGAATCTTGCAAGCTAGAGGATCAAAATCATGAAGTACTTCCTGAAGATACTATACTTTTAGCATTAACAGCAAAATTTCATCAAGAACTAGAAGCTAAAACCTTCACTGCACAGTCTATTAGCAAATTTGTAGATCACCATGCATTTCTTAATAAGATGCAGATTGCATTGGAAGAGCATCGATTGTCAATCATCAGATGTTTTGATACCATCATCAAGACAGTTGTTGTTGCCAAGAACACTCAAGGACCAAATCCTGATGAACTACAGAATTCCATTCATAAATTCCATTGTTTCAAAGATAGCCATGGAAATAATTGAAGTGCTATTTAATTTTCAGTTTTGTTCCTTTGGACAAATTACATGTAGAGGCAGAAATTGTAATTACATGTAATCAAATTACAAGTCAAGATAAATTAGGATTGTAATTTGGAATAAGTCAATTGCAAGTAGTTGGTGGTTGAGAGAATTTCTCAAGTTAGTTGGGATCCTCCCACCTTTTTCTCATGACCTCTCTCCTATAAATACTTGAGAGGGTCCTTTGTAATCTTTATCTTTTTAGCAATAGAGAGAGAGAACTCTGCAGAAATTTACAGCCAAGAAGTCTTTGAGCTTTGTGTATGTAAACCTGATTTTCAAGCAATACAAAGGAAAGATATAAGGTTTCAAACTTTGTGTTGAATCTTATTGAATGATATTACTATGTTCATATGTCATAGTGATATAGTTTTCTAAATTATTCTTGTGATCTTGTGGAGTTATTGTGATAAAACTTTGATCTAATTTCTTATAGTCTTTGTGCTATAAGTTTGAAAGGTTAAATTAGCTTAATTTGTGATTAGGAGTTGGGAAGAATTACAAGTCTTTGTGCTTGTAATAATTCTCATATTAGGTGATTCTTGAATGCATTATACTTATAGACTTTGTGCTGTTATATATTGCAACTTGTTCTCAAATTATCTTTCAAAAGGGTAGATAGGATCTCAGATTCTCAAGAATTTGTGCTTGAAATTGTTTTCCTGTCCCGGAGGAAGTGACAAAAGTCTTTGTGCTTTCAGGAAACTTCATTTCCTTTCTCTCGATTTTATTGCAAGCTGTTGTAAGAGTTTATCTAAAAGTTAATGCTACTTTTCTGTGAAGAGAAAAGAATTTAATCTTTCCTAAAACAAGAGGAAAGGTTATCGTTCCACCCATATTTGTTTGAGTTTGTAGGAAAGGGGGAGCCTTCCCTTAATTAGGAGAGTTTTATCTCACACACTGTGGCTGAAACCACCATTTTTCTAAACCTCACAAGTTTGCAAAATATTCAACCAACAAATACATGCAATGTGAGCCCATAAGGTCCAGAAAAGGACAATAGCTGAGAAGAAGGATCTCAAGAAAAAACCAAAAATAAAATCTGGAAACCACCTACACTATTGCAAAGATCTTGGAACCAGCTTTTCGACGATATCTCGTTTGCCCATTTTCAACATCATATGCAAAAGTTATGCCGAAAACACTTAAGGCAACTTTAGAAAAGAAGATCCGACTTTGACTGGAAATAACAGGGACTTGAGAAAAAACCTCCAAAAAATACCTACACCACTGGAAAGTACTCTGAGTCTTCTTTCCAATGATATCTCGTTTGCCCAATTTCGACATCATGGGCAAAAGTTATGGTCTCCAGAAGAAAACTGCCCTCAAAGGGAAAAATACACAGTTATTGCATTAAAAATTTGACGTCCAAACGACTGTCGCAGCAGAACATTGGCCCTGAAATTGACGGCCAAATGGCCGTCGCTGCATTTGTGCAATTCAACTTATTTTTAAAAAAAATATTTTTTTAGAAAAAAAACCAATAAAAAAAATTTACATTTATATTTTTTTTGTTAAAAAAACATATAAAAAAATTTTTGAATTTTTTTAAAAAAATTATTAAAATACAATTGGCAGCCTTGGGCCGCTGCCCATGGGTGGGTCCCATGGGGCCACTGCCCTGCCATGGCAGGGGAGCGATACCCCCAATAAATGGCAGTACAAATGTTTTTATAAAAAACTTCTAAAAATATCTCCCAAAAACTTGTGTGACTTTCAAAAGGGTTTTTTAATAGTAATTTTTTTAATCTAATTTTTCTATAAAAATCGTAGGAAAAAAGTTAATTTTTTTAAAAAAAAAAATCACCTCGATACACATGCTGGTGAGGCCGTATGGCCTCCTTGGCAATTTCTTTTTGCCTTAGATGCCAACTTCACCAAATTTGACGATTTGACAGGCAATCTTAAGGTTTTTGGGCCTTCTGAGCGGGATGGTGACGTTCATTTCATGCCAAAATGCACCAAAAATACAGCTACCCTCCGAATCTGGAAAAAAGAGCAACTGCTTCAAAACCTTGTAGATCTAGCGTTAGGAATCGAAATCAAGCGAAACAAAAGACAAATTTGACTTTTTCAATAGCTCTAGATCCAATGGCGGGGTCCTTTTCACACAAAGATTCTTCAAAAAACACCCACCTCCAAAATTTGCAAAACAAGCAAAGGGGATTCAGATCTGAAGCTTGCAACCCTTGTTGAAGAAAACCTCATAAGTTGAGAAGAGGTTTGTTGAATCCACACTTTGATACCATGTTAGAATTGTGAAACAAGCACAAAACCACGAGCCATAGGATCAAACAACAAACAAAGACACCTTCCATGCAAGAGATTTGCAAACAATATATGCAATATTCATCAACAAGAAAAACCTATAGAAGTGTTGGTTGAAAATTTTGTACACTTGGGAAAGCATACAAAATTGTGATTTCAGCCACAGTACATGAGATAAAACTCTCCTGATTAAGGGAAGGCTCCTCCTTTACTACTAACTAACTAAGACTAATAAGGGTAAGACATCAATCTTTCCTCTTTTTTCAGGAAATATTATATTCTTTTCTCCTCTCAGAAAAGTGACAATAACCTTTAAATTATTACAACAACTTGAAATATAAATGAGAGAGAGGAAATGAAGTTTCCTAAAAGCACAAAGACTTCCATCACCTCCTCCGGGACGGGAAAACAATCTCCAAGCACAAAGTCTTGATAAGATTGCTAGTTTTCATATTTTGGTATCATGAAATCACCCATAGCTTCTGAAGATGTTCTTACTCTTTTGAGTTTTCATCATAGTGTTTCAGATTCTTGTTCAATGGCAGAAGAGCCAGCATCTCCTCCAAACAAAAAGATGAAGGCTAAACATGATAAATATTTGAATGAGATTGCTCCCTCCCAGGTAGTTTCTCTCATTGATGAGATTAGAGACACCGAGATCGGGCATGTAGGTATGTCTGAGTTCCTGAAAAGAACGGAGAACCCATTGACTCATGATATGCAGTTGCTTCTCAGAAGTCATTCATTTAGTCTCTTCATTTCCAGTTGCTGCTTTAGAACCAAAATTTGTACTTGCATGTGCTACTCATTTTGATGAGGAAACAAGAACAATCAGGGACGATGATGGAAACGTCATAATAAGTTTGGAGGTGTTGTGACCTTTTTCACACATCGCCCCATTGCAAATGGGGACCCCCTAATTTTTGCGTCATTTTGAACTTTTGGCTTGATTTTTGCTTGTTTTCCTGTTGTCTCTCTCTTGTTCTGTCTGCCTTTCAGGGGATGTGCTTGTCTGGATTGAAATTTTGGCCAAGTCGGTAAAATTAGGGTTTGTACTTTCCAGCTAATCTGATGTCGAACAAGGTGAATAAATTGAAAACAGAGATTAACGTTGTTGTCAGTATGCTCCCAGCAGACTCTTAGCTAAATTTCATTAGATTCTACTCACTTACTATTTTTAGTAAGTGTGTAATTCAAGGTATTTTCTCAGCATTCTGGAAGGTTTCGACAGTCACACTGCATTCAAAACATGTCAAGCTACTCATCTACAAAATTTGAGCTGAAACGGACAACTTACTATTTTTAGCAGTCTAGCTTCCGAAGCAAATTTCTAGGGTTATATGCAGAATTCCTTAATGCATGTCTGAGGATTCCTTTTGGGTTTTCAGAGACCTTCGCGATGGTGTAACATGCAAAGTGAGATAATGACTTTTAGAGTTCAGCCTTCAGAGGCTATTTTTAGGGTTTGCATGTCAGGGTTTTCTTTGCATGTCTGCATATTCCTTATGGGTTTTTCGAGAGCTTCGCAGTGATATGACATGCAAACGGAGATAATCACTTATTCAGAAACTTACTATTTTTAGCAGATGCATTCCGACAGCCGCCTCCCAGCACATTAGAATCACAAACTGATCGCAATGCAACAAAAACAAGGACAAACGGAAGGTCGTTTGATATGCATGCAAGACCAATTAGGGTTTCCAGCTTCGGGACCCAAAAAGAGGCGTAAAAGGTCAGAATTTTCGAAAACCGGTGTATACCACCGCGATCAGCATCTTTCAGGCTATCCGCTGGTAAAATTTGAAGGCAAACAGAGCACTTACTATTTATAGTAAGTCATTTCAGAAGCAGGCTAAAAATAGTAAATCAGCAACAGGCCTCGGTGTCAGCAGGCAGGTCACGTGGTGAGGAGTAGATCATTCGAATTTCAAGTCAATCGGAGTTGTGGAGGTATCAGAAACAAGCAGTCACTATAAATAGCAAACCACCTTCGGAAATATGCTATTTTTAGCAAGCCAGCTCAGAATAGCAGTGTCAATGGGCTGACAAGGTCATGAAGATCCAATGTTCAAAGTTTCAAATCGTTTTGAGCTTCAGAAGTGTAGAAATCAAAGGACTTACTATAAATAGCAGGGCATGGAGAAGCTGGCGAAGACAAAGGAAAAATGGCTAAGTCTGGGATTTCATTCTTCACCACCTTGAAAATGCACCCTCTTCACAGACATGAAATGAAATTTTTTCTAAGTGTTGAGTCTCGTCCTGCTCATGCCTCCATATGTGCCCAAAAGAGGATGAAGATGCTAAAAAAAATTTCTAAGTAAAGTTTCATCCTTCACCACCCTCCAGATGCGCCCTCATCCTCAGCTGGCTGGCAGATGGAAAATTTTTCTAAGTCTGAGAATATCCACCTCCATACCTCAAATGCGCCCATGTGCAAGTAAGGTCAAGAAGAGGCTGATAAATTTTTTTAAGGCAAACAAATATCCTCTTGCCTAGGCCAAATGCGTCCTCAAGGAGAAATGAAGCATGAGATGAATATTTTTCTAAGTGTTGAGCAAATATCCTCCTACCACCTCCAAATGCGCCCATGCAAGGTGGTGAAAGTTTAAAATTTTTTCTAAGTCAACATGTTCATCCTTCCTCACATGCTAAATGCGCCCTCTTCAAGGTGGAGATGTTAAAATTTTCCAAGGCAAGAGTTAATATCCTCTTCAAACCCCTAAATGCGCCCATGCTTCAAGAAGGAAGTAAGAAGTAAAAAAGTCAAAGATGGTGTTGGAAACTTTGTCCTCCTACATGCCTAAAATGCGCCCATCCTCTTCAAGGGGTAAAATGCGCCCAAATAGAGATGAAGACAAGTGGAGGTTGCTAGGTGTTGTGCAAGATGGGAATATTTTAGTGTTGGCTTTCCTCTCCAGCCTTTGAATGTGCCAAGTAAAGAGTGGATTTGAGTTGAAAAGTGGTTAAGTATAGGTGAGGTTGATAAAATGTGCTAGGCGTGGCTAGTATCCTCTTCAAGTGTGAAATGCGCCCTACATGCAAGGTGGTGAAATAAAACAACTAAGGCATTGGAAATTGCCATGGGATGAGTAAAATATAGAGGGCGTTGGAATTTAAATATTCTCCATGACATAGGAAACACGCCCAAGGCATTCAAGAAAGAAAATCTTCTCAACAAGTTGATAAAATCTCCTCACAGGCAAGATGAATGAAGTTGAATAAATTTTTTTCCAAGAATTCAAAAATGCTAAGTGATTTAAATTTTTTCTAAGGCAAAATTTTTTTCCTCCTTAGGAAAATATACACCTAGGCTTGGGGTGATGAAAATTTCCTGGACATGAATAGAGTTGCCAGTGGAAAAGTCAGAAGATGCCAACTTCATGGGACTGATTGAGAAATTCAAGTCAGAGCAACAAAATACTCACAGGGTTGAAGAACAGGATTAAAATTATTGAAAATTATTTTTTCCAAGGTTCAAAATTCAAGAAAATTAAATGAACCCGTTTGTTGTGTACCCATGAATTCAACACGTTTTGAGGAAATTTTTCTTCTGGGTATTTAAAATCTTCAACAAGGAGTTGATTTTAAAGTCTTCTGCACTTCGCCGAAGCCTTCAAGTTGGAGATTTTTGGATGGGCATAAGATTGATGAATTTTCTAAGGAAATTTTGAAAAAAATTCTAAGGCAAGGAATAAGTGTGTTGGCTGGCGAATTTGCTTGAATTCTTCGTGAAAACAATTTTCTCGAGCCAGAGTTGGATGAAATGTCAGAGTAAACGCCTCAACTGGAAAAGTGAAGAAGATGCAGTTGACGCTAACACTTTTAAAAGATGATTTTTTAAAAAAAAATGCACCTTTGAGGAAGTTGAATTTTGGCTAAGGCATGAAGACTTTGAAGATGAAGTTTGTTAGAAGAAAATTGATAAAGCTCATCAAATCCAGAGATTACTTAGACCTTGGAAGTCAAAACGTGAAAATCAGGTAAGTAAGGTAAATTTATATTATGAAGTGTTCTAACGCTCTTCTCCTTGCTTGTTTTGTAGGAGGAACGTCGAGACTAGGCGGTGATGACTTGGGGAGATGAAGTGAGTACTTGGAGAAAATGGCTAAGTGTTGAGACTTAGTATATGCCCAGCTCAAGTGACAAAGAAGAAATGTTTTCAAAGCTCAAGATGAAGACCCAAATGTTAGAAATGATCCTCAAGTATTTCAAAGTTGAGGAATGACGTCAAGGAGGAAAATCATTGTCGAGCAGGAGGAAGAAGGTTGCAGTCTTGGAATTTCAAAATAAGAACGTACAGGCCATGCCAGAAGTTGAAGCTGTTTGATCAAGTCTGCAGTCCAAGAAGTTGAAACAAAGTGAACACATTTCAAACGAGATCTTCTAGAAGATGGTGGCCATTAATGGCTCATTTATTACCCCACTCCTCTTGGTGGCGGTTTTTAGGGTGAATCTTGTTTAGGGCTGAGGTGGCACAATCTAGGCCATCCAGCCGATTGTAATCTGAGCCGTCCGTTGGACTTGGCCAGCTATATAAAGGGGCATCCCCCCCTCATTTGTACCTACGTAGAAGTTAGACAGTAGAGATTAGAATAGAGAGACAGCTAGATGATAGCTTAGAGGTAGCTTAGTATAGATTAATAGTGTAGTTGAAGAAGAAGGAAAGTTTTCCTTTGAAAACTTTTGTAAGAGATTGTTGTGTAAAACTTTCATAATAAAAGATCTTTTCATTGATGGTGAAATTCGTCTTTGTTATGGATAGCTAGCGAGGTTTCTTCATCCCTTCTACTTCAAGTAGCGTAGAGTAGTGTAATTTCATTTTTATGCAAGTAGTGTTGTGACCTTCTCACACATCGCCCCATTCAAAATGGGGACCCATAAATTTTTGCTCCATTCTGGTCTTTTAGCTTTGGTTTTGTCTCTCTTTCTGCTTCTTTTCTGCTATCTTCTTTTTGGGGACGCTCCCGTCTGCAAGCTTGAACGTAAGATTTGACCTAGTTTGATATTAGGGTTTCACTTTGGGGTCAGATTGAGTTGGTTGGTCAGCTTTTGAGCCTAACACTGCTATTACAATGCTTCCAGCAAGTAACCCCTAAATTTTCCCTGAATTCTGCCAACTTTCTATTTTTAGTAAGTGTCGACTTAGGGTTGATTTTCTCGAGATTTTCACGTTTTGACAACTCCATTACATTCTGAACACTTCAAGTTCATTTCTGACAAAATTTGAGCAAAAACGGACGACTTGCTATTTTTAGCAGTCCAGCTTCCAGAGCAGATTCCAAGGTCTACATGTTACATTTTCTGATGCATGTCTGGAGATTCTTTGTGGGTTTTTCGAGACCTTCGCAGTGATATGACATGCAAAGCAGGATAACAACTTTCAGCATTCAGCCTTCGTAGGCCGATATTAGGGTTTGCATGCAGACTTTTTTGGCGCATGTCGGCATATTCTTTCTGGGTTTTCCGAGAGCTTCGCAACGGTGTAACATGCAAGTGGAACCGGCGAATTTTCTGAAACTTGCTATTTTTAGCCAGTGCTTGCATGTTGAAGATTTTTCTGGGATTTTCAAGATTTTTCGGGCAGTGTGACATGCGAAATCATCCAGCAGCCGGACGGTCACTTTTTCGGCCACTTTCTATTTTTAGCAGGTACCACTTAGGCAGCTGCTCAGCACTTCAGAACTGCAAACTGATCATCATGCAATTGAAACAAGGTCAAACAGAGCTCATTTGAGGAACATGCATAAAATTAGGGTTTCAATCTTGAGAGCTAAAAATGAGGAGTCTGACATCAAAATGTCCAAAACTGAAGTATCCATCATGGTCAGTATCCTTCAAATAGTCTGCTGGGAAAATTTGAAGACAATCGGCGCACTTACTGTTTTTAGTAAGGTATTCTCGGCACAGGCTATAAATAGAAAGTCGATCTCGGGCGCCAGCGCAAACAGGCAAGTTCATCAACGAAGAGCACGCTGTCCAAATTTCAACTCAAACAGAGCTAAGGAAGTCTCAGAAACAAGCCCTTGCTATAAATAGTAAGTCACTTCACAAGCAGCTATAAATGGCAGGTCAACATCGAGTCTCAATACGGTACAAGTCAAACATGTGATGAGGGATCCTTGGCATGAATTTCGAGACAAACGGAGTTGCAGAGGATGAAGAATCAGATGATTGCTATTTTTAGCAGGCATGGGCAGAGAAAGTAGGGTTTCCTAAAATCAAGGGCAGAATAGGACAGTCAAGCAGAAGCAACATCCAGCTACGATCACCACGCTTCAGCCATTCAAATTTGAAGACTTTCTGAGCAATTTCTATTTTTAGCAGGTTGCTAAAAATAGCAGGTGTAAACAGGCATCAGGCATCAACAGCACGAATCAGTTGAAATTCAGAGCAAGGCAAAAATCAGGCTTTCTGGAGTCAGAATTCAGTTGATGGCGCAAAATTCAGAGAACTTTCTAAAAATAGAAACTCAGGGAAAATTAGGGTTGACAGAGGAAAATCAACTAAAATTTGGAGTCCGGCATCGAAATCCACCAGGTTTGATAAAATTTGAAGTCCGGCATCGAAATCCACCTTGAGAAGCTGAAGAAAGACAAAAAATTGACTAAGTTTGGAAAACTAAAAGCATGCCTAGCAAAATGCGCTTAGGAGGTTGAAAATCTCTCAAAGTGTATGAAATTGGAAGTGTGACACCCCAAATGCGCCTAGACTGGGAAGTCTTTGAAAATTTTTCTAAGGCGCACAAATTGAAAGTTCAAGGTCCTATTTGCGCCCACCAAGGTCAAAATTTAAAAGGTGTCGAAACTGGAAGCTCCAAGGGTCATATGCGCCTGGGGTCAGAAAGGGAAGCTTGAAATTGACTAAGTCATGAAATTAAAAGTTGATCCCCCCATTTGCGCCTAAGGCATGAAAGTTGGAAGGAGGCATGGTGATTTGCAAATTGAAAGCTCTATGTGGTAAATGCACCCCCTTTTAAAGAATTTTAAATTTCGCCTAAGTGAAACTTGCATGCCTCAAATGCGCCTAAGGTCATAATTGGATGTTCAACCTATGGAATGCGCCCACCAAGGTTAAGAGTTTAAAAAGTTTCTAAGTGTCGAAATTGGAACCTCCAGGGGTCAAATGCGCCTGAGTCTGCAAAGATGTTGGAGTAAGAAAATTCAGCTAAGTCACTTAAATGGAAGCTCATGGGTCTAGATGCGCCCCTCTTTGAGGACTTAGAAATTTCGCCTAAGTGTCAAAATTGAATGTTGGGGGTCCCATTTGCGCTTGGCAGTGTGAAGGTTAATGGCTCGAAATTTGACTAAGGCACGGGAGATGAAAGTTAGATATATCAAATGTGCCCCAAACTCAAAGCTAACCCTATGATTTGAGCCTAGGCATTAAAACTGAAAACACCATGTGCCAAATGCGCCCAAGTCAAAAAAAATGAAAGTTTGACCTATGATTTGCGCCCCACCTTGCAAAGAGCCTCGAAATTTTTCTAAGGCAAGTAAACTGGATGCTCCCCAGGTGAAATGCGCCCCTGAAAAGGTAACTTCGAAATTCTCCAAGGCATTAGATTTGGAACCTCAGGTAATCAAATGCGCCTAGACTTTGGAAAGAGCTGGAAATATGCTAAGGCGTAAAAATGAAAGTGAGGACCCTCATATGCGCCTAAGTGAAAACTAGAAGCATCAACTGGCAAATGCGCCCATCTCACAGGAATTGAAAGCTTGACACATGAAATGCGCCCCTCTGTGCAAAACTCGCCCAAGTGACAAAATGAAAACTCCATCATGGATTTGCGCCTAGAGATTGAATTTAAAAGTTCACACTTCAATATGCGCCTGGAAGAGGATTTAAAATACACTAAGTGCGCCCCAAGCTGAAAGCTTTGTATCTTATGCGCCCTTGGAAAATGAAATGACTTGAAATATTTCTAAGTCTGAAAAATGAAAGCTCCACATGCCTATTGCGCCCTTGAAAAGAACATTTCGACTAAGGTGTTAAAAGTAAAAGCCTATGGTAGAATATGCGCCCAACATGGAGAACACTCTAAAAACGCATAAGTCAAGAAAAAAGAAAATCAAAGGCGTGATTTGCACCTTGGTTAGAGAGGGGAAGAATAAATCTTAAAACGTTGAAAAATTAAATGTCCCCCCTAGACTGAAGATTGTCTACCAAAAATCGAAGGCATTTAAATTTTTCCAAAGCAAGACGTGAAGATTAAGAATAAATTAAAGAGGCGTGGGAGATGAAGGTTTAACATGTTATGTGCAGGGGTGATAAATATTAAAATGTTCGAAAATTGAAGTTTCTCCCCTCAAATGTGAAAAATCAAAATAAAGGCGGTGGAAGAGATAAGTAAAATTTCTCTAAGCGATTAAATGTTAAATTTGCCTAAGGTGGAGAAATTAGTTAATTTAATTGATTTAATTATTTTCTAAGTGTTAAATTAAATTCCCCCTTTAAATTTAACACATGAAATTTTAAAAGTTCGGACGATTTTAATTATGGGGAATTTGTTTTTGGAGTTATTATGGATGGAAAATAAATTACGCCTAGCCTTTTTAAAGTGTTGGCGTCAAATTTTTAAAGTGCGCTGGTGAAATAAATTAAAATGGCATTTAAATTAAATTTTAATAAATTAAATATGCCATGAGGATTATTACAAATCAGAACAAAATGATTTTTTTCGAAATTACTGGAGATAACTGGCAGTCGGGAGGGAAGTTTTAAATTTGAATCGAGGAAAAAATCTCCCTAAATAGCAAATTGCTATGACGACTGCAAGACAACATGAATATTCCCTTTTAAATTTAGCAAATGCGTAAGTCATGATGAAGAGAATAAATGGCATCTGCTAAAATTGGCACCAGCTTTTGGCTATAAAACTCCGAAGATTTTCATTCTCATCTCACAAAATTCGAAGTTGAGATTTATGCTGGTGAGTTGAGCTGAGATTTAATACTTTCAAGATTGAGAGTTGTTGAAAGTGTGAAGTGTTAAATTCAATTTTTCAAGAGGCTTGAATTTCTCGAAGTTCTGCGAAGTTGTTGAGATTCAAAGTTGCGGAGTTGCTGAGAGTTGATTTTCTGAGTTGCTGAGTTGCGAGGTTGCTGCGATTCGAAGTAAAGTTTGAAGTGTAAGCTGCCGAGGTTAAGCATTTTTTTTAATTCTCCAAGTTGCTGAAGGTAAGTATTCGAAGTTGCTGAGACTTAATATTTTGCTGAAAGTTGAAATGTTTTTCGAAGTTGAAAGTTGAAAAGCTGAAATCATTTAATTATGCTGGAAGTCGAAATTGTTTGAACTCGAAATTGCTTGAGCTTGAAATTTTCTGATGTTGCTAAATTTTTATAATCAAATCAGATTTAAAATTGTTGAAGCCTTCGAAGTTGCTGATTTATAACTCTCGAAAAGACTGATTTGAAATTATTGAGACTTGCTGATTTGAACTTGCTCATTTGAAACTTTTGAACCTATCGATTTAAATTCTTCGAAGTTGCTGATTTATAACTTTCGAAGAGCTGATTTGAAACTTGATGATTTATAACTTTCAAACTTGCTGATTTAATTCTTCGAAGTTGCTGATTTATAACTTCTGAAGCTGTTGATTTAAAAGTTGCTAAAAGCTTGAAACATTTGTTGAATTTGGGATTGTTGGAGTTAACTTCTTTCGAAGGATTGAAAATTCCTTTGGCTGCAAATTGTTGGAATTCGGAGTTTTACGTTCTCGAAGTTTAAATCTATCGAAGTTTGAAGTTGGAGTTTACTGCTGAAACTATTAACTCACATTTATTTTTTGCAGCCAACTCCATTCGCCAGCCGTCTCACGTGATTTTTATTTTAAATGTTTGAAGTGTAATATCTGCTTCTTGTTTCGTAGATGGCCGAAGGACGAAAAGTTGACGTTGCTGGAACAAGCAAAGCTGGAGCTAAGGCTAGTAACAACGAAGCTGTCAAAGAGAACGCCTCCAGGCAGGCGATCATCAAAAGTTTGAAGAAATCCTTCATTCCGGAGTCAAAGATTGTGTCGAAGTTTGGAAACTGGACAGACACCAACCTTGGGCCCTTCAACCTTGAGGCTTTCATGCGCAGAATGTATGGGCAAGGTGGCAATCTTCCGACGGAAGCATCGCGCAACATTATGAAGAGCGGATTGTACGCAGCAGCCGGGTTCCAGCCAACAGTTCGTTGTCCAGAGCTGATCTTGGAGTGCGCCAACTTTTACAACTCTGATGATCGGACTATTGTTTCTCCGGATGGTGTGATATTGGCCAACTTTGCACCTGACGCAATTGGCGAAGCATTTGGAATACTGACTACAGATAAAATGCTGTACAAATCCAAGGCAAAAGCTGACAAGATGTATGCCACGTCTTTCGAGAAGTGTATGAAGAGGATCAACACCACTTGGATGCGAAAGCCAAAGCCTCCTGCTGCCAGGCTGCCAAAGCAGATAATTTTAGAAGAGCTGAAACAGGAGTACTGCGATATAATTATGTTGCTCAGCAGGATCAACGGCAGCTCGCAGTCGTTTGTGTTCGAGCCATGGATGTTCTTTTACATTAGTGTGGTGCTCGAAGGGAAGGTGGAAGTAAATTGGGCACAAATGATAAGTGACAATATTGATGAACAGTTCCAGAATTTGAAGAGAACGAGAACATTTTACATGAGCTCGTATGTTATTTACATGCTTGCTCGAATGACAAAATATAGAGGGCTGGCATACCAGGAACCAATTGGCTGTGGTTTTAATCAGTTCAAGATTCACGAATCCTGTAGACAGTTGCATCTCACGCACATAGCCGACTTCAAGAGAGTAAATGATGCTTTCACTATGTATATCACAAGGACCCTTTAGCGGAGGTTGCAATAGAGAATATCTGAAGAGGCACAGATGTTGATAGAAGAGTATGGGTTTTGGTTCGTCCAATTCCCGAAGTTTACTTATTTAAGGCTCCCGGGGTACGACTCATATGTTTACAAATTACCTAGGTACCCCACCAACAGGATGATACTGCTTGAGTTGTCTAGGCAATTGGTGGCCTACGACAAAATCATTAGGAGAAAGAAGAAGGGAGGCTTGCACTTTCCCATTGTGTTGGGAAACTCACTTGAAGAGTGCCCTACTTTGTAGGTAGCCAAGGAGGCTGAAGATGAATTGAAGTTCTATAAGTTGACTCTTCATACCAGCCGGTAGGATTTTGATCCTTGAGGAAAGATTGGAACAGTTCAGGGTCAGGAGTACAGACACAGAGCTCACTTAGAGGATTTTTGGGCGAATGCTGGAGATGAGGCTGAGATTAGAAAAAGAGTGTTTTCGAGGTTGCCTCTCAAATTAATCAGAAAATGTGAAGTGGTCCAAGTGCCGGATCAGGTCGAAGAGGATGCCAGGATAACTCATCCAGATTATGAATCTATAAAGAACACGCCGATCCCACCAGTAGATTGGGCCGAGCCGGAAATTACAGATTTAGACACTCTGTCTATTCCCGTCCTGACCTTTACACGGGCTTGGGTAGAGGAACGCGTTCACAGATTGAGGAGAAGGTCAGTTGCCCTCACATACGACCTCATGGGTGATAAAAGGCCACCGGTGTTAGCAAAAAGGAAGAAACAAGTTGCTCGGCCTGTGGAGCCACCACCGCAAGAACCTGTTCAGCCGGAACCTCAGGGATCGGAGGACACATCATCCACTCAGTTGGTGACCCATTCCTCCAGCGTGCGCGAAGTTTCACTATTTGCAGATCAGAGGACTTGACGGAATGAAGAGCCAGAGGTTGGAGAGGTTAACCAACCAATGCCGAGAGAGTTGGATACTCAAAGCGCTAATGTCCCTGAAGGTGCCAATCAGCCAGATGAAGGGGAAGAAACGGAGACAGATACCCACTTTGATTATGCCTTCGACGATGAAGACGTCGGAGCTCACGAGGAGAGTGATCAAAACATTGAAATAATTGCGCCTCAACAGAATGTTGCTAGAGAGGAGGTCTGTGAAGTGGAGGCGACTGAAGAGCAGCCCCTTATCATTTATGACATTCAGCGTAATTGGCTCTCACAGGCAATCAGGAGGGATCAGGACGATGATGCTGATCTGGCAGTTGAAATGGAGGAGCTTCTAAACAGAACAAGTCGCCTAAAAGGAAGAGAGCGAGGAAGTATACGAGAATGGAGACTAATGAGGTAGGTTCACACAGCCTCCATATTGCTGTTCCACGGGAAGATCATGATCTAAGTGACGCAATGCCAGAAAATTACACGGTCACCACAATTGAGTTGGGACGTCCCTCCGGAGCGCAAGTGGTTGAGGAAGCTGAAAGTTCATTCCAAGCGTTGAAGGACAGGCTGGTGAAAAAGGAAGGGAATTATAAAAGATTGAAAAGGGAGCACAAGGCATTGGTCGAGTATGTGCAACATCTAGCGCATCCAGTTGCTCAGGAGAATCCAGTGGTAGAGCCTCCGCCTGAGCTACCACGAGAGCCAATCAGTGGGCTTGAGGAGATGAAAAGAGCTATACGAGAGGGAGACAAGTGGATAAACGGTGTCTGCACTGAGGCAGAAAAGTTCATGGCCGATCTTGTCTCATCGTTTCAGAACGCATCTGGGATCCTTTCGCGCTTGGATGGTGTCGAACAAGCTTGGGGAGATACCCATATTTTTCAGGACAAAACTATTCCTCGCCTTGCTGCTTTGATGCGTGTGCCCACACAAACTTTGGTGAATGAAGGAGTGATCCAGGCGGGCGACAGGTATGATTTTTGTGGATGGCATTCAGCGGCATTCACTGGAAAGGGTTTCTTTGACACGGCAGCTGTGGAGTCCTCCAAGATCAAGAAAGCGATGAGGATATTCACGAAGGTATCCTCAACACGTTGGATGCGTTGGTCGCAAGGAGGCTAACTCATGAGGAGATAGAGGTGAAAGGATTAAAGGCAAGATTGCAGCCTTTCTTCTGTGAGATAAGGACGTTTTCCCAGCTTGACTTTGAAAACATCTCCACGTTTTCAACAATTATTCAGAGTACACAGGATTCTATTGAGGCTTGGGGAAAATCTTGTGATAAACATGAGCAAATGGTGGCTATCCTGGAATATCAGCTTAATCTTACTCCAGCAATTTCTAAGGAGGTCGATGAGGTGCTGGCCCGATTCGTAGCATATGCGGTCAGATAGAAGAGCAAAGGAATCCGAGTCATGGACGAGAATCTTCTAGAAGGGTAGTGGGCATTAATTGCTCATGGTGGTCAAGGAGGAATCTGCTATTTTTGGGAGCATTTATGACACCACTCCTCCACCTTCTAGCGGTTTTTAGGGAAAACTTGTCTAGGGCTGAGGTGGCTCAATCTGATCCCTCCATTGTAATTCAATCTGGACCGTCCGTTGAGACTGGCCAGCTATATAAGGGGGAGTCCCCCTCATTTGTAATCTAGTAGTCAGAATCAGAAGTAGTCAGCATAGTGGATTTTGAAGCAGAATAGAGAGTAGATACTTTTGAGTTAGAGTAGTTTTCATTGCATTGTTGAAGAAGAAGGGGAATTCTCCCTTTTAGAATTTTGTAAGAGATTGTCACAAAGGCTAACCATAATAAAGCATTTCATTGATGGTGAATTCAAACTTTGTTGTGAGTAGTTCGTGAGGTTTCTTCTTCCTTTGACTTCAACTAGGACTTAATTTCATTCTAATAGTTAGATATGGATGCTTGTGCTTGATGTAAGTGAGCTTCTTTTATCCATACCACTAACAATCTTACTGATGGTAAGCTTGTCTTGCGTGGTCAACTGGAACACTTCATACTTAACTTCGGTCAAGATTCATGTGTAGTTATGCATCGTTGTGATGGTGGTTGCATTATTGAATCGTGATTTGAACATCCTTTTTATCCTTTGAAGATTGCACTTACTTTGTCGAAGCTGTCCAATAGGAGGCTAGACAACGTTTGTTTGAAGTTCATTGAAGTTGAGCATAACACCCTTTGCATTTAGGTTAGAATTTAGAGTTTCGAAATCTCTGCAGCCATTCAAATTCCACACACTTTTGGTTAGTTTTAGGAAACTCGTACTTCAAGGTTAAATCATTCGCATGAAAATCCCCTTCAAAAAGCATATATTTGTTGTTTGCTGCAAGTATTCTGAACAACTGTGTAAGTCCCCTCGTAAGAACACAGCAATACACATCAACCAACTGGGTCTATTCGCACTGAAAGAACCTTGGAGTTGAACGCATGAACTTTCCTGCAATCTTAGCATGCGAAATACTTTGATCAAGAGAGAGTAGGGCAGCCGTTGGCGACTTTATTCTGCGTTGGTGCGGTCACGAAAAACACATCAACAAGTAGATAGTAATTGTGGAATGTGGTCTTCAATTTGAGAAAACTTCGTCTATCCATACCACTAGTGTGTTCGCTAATGGTGAATGTGCCTTGTGTGGTCAACTGGAACATCGCGGACTTAACTTCATTTGTGATTCACACGTTGGTATGCGTCATTGTGACGGTGTCTTCGTGTTGAATTATGATCTGAACACCTTGAGCTACTCCTCTGAAGATTGCACCGGTTTTGTGGAGGTTGTCCGAAGCGAGGCAAAGCAGAACCTGGCTGAAGCTTGTGAGAATGGATCGCCATGTCCCACGCCTTAGAGTAGATTAGAGCCTTCTTAACCCACCACTATTTACATTCAGTACCTTCTGAAACAAGAACTTCATAGACAAATCTTTCGAGCATTTGAATTCCTTTCTCCGCCGTTGAACAATTTTGTAAGTCCCCTTGAAATACCAGCAAATCACATCGAGCCAACTGAGACTATTCGCATTGAAGGAACCTTGGAGTTGAACACATGAACTCTCTCGCAATCTTAGCGTGCTGGATACTTTGATCAAGAGAGAATAGGGTAGCCGTTGGCGACTTTATTCTGCATTGGTGCGGTCACGAAAAACACATCAACAGGAGGCTGAAACTATTGATAAAATTTTCAAAGTACTTGCTGCTCCTTTGTATGTTGATATCGCAATGAAGAGTGCAACGGATCATTATAAACAAAGAAAAGCAAATTGCAATAGACATATCAGTGCTAAGTGGCTGAAGACTCCCCAAACTTGCTTTTCCAGATGGCCCAAGTTGCATCATTCTGATTTCATTGAAGAAATAGGTGATATGATTACACTTCTCAGCAAGTTAGTGTTGATGTGTTTTTTGTGACCGCACCAAACAGCAAAATAAAGTTACCAACAGTGACTCTATTCTCTCTTGATCAAAGTATCCAGCATGCTAAGATTGCAAGAAAGTTCATGCGTTCAACTCCAAGGTTCCTTCTATGCAGTGGATAGTCTTAGTTGGTTCGCTGTGATTTGCTGGTATCACGAGGGGAATTACACAATTGTTCGGCAGTGAACAACAGACAGCGGACTAAAGGGTTCTCATGTGATTCGAAAGATTTATCAAGTAGGTGCAAGCTTCCTAATACTAACCAGAAATATATTGAATTGAATGGATGCAGAGATTAAAAATATTATGGACTAATCTAAGGTGCGGGACGTGGAGATCAACTTTAACAAACTTCAACCAGACTTCGCTTTGCCTCGCTTCGGACAGCTTCCACGGAGTCGGTGCAATCTTCAAGGGAGGTAACTAAAGATATTCAAACCATGACTTGACATGAAGATACCATCACAATGACGCATACCATCATTCAAACCGTAATTGAAATTAAGTCCACAACGTTTCCAGTTGACCACACAAGGCGAACACACCATCAGTGAGCCCGCTAGTGGTATGGATAAGCGAAGCTTGCTTAGATTAAAGACCACATTCCAAAACTACTATCTACTTGTATGAAATAGAATTTTCTTTACTTTAAAATCCTACTTGAATTAGAAGGACAAAGAAATCTTGCTAGCTGCTCACAACAAAAGACAAAATCATCATCAATGAAAACTCTTTTTATTATGAGAGTGTTCACAACAACTTCTTACAAAGCTCTTGAGGGAAAAACTTTCCTTCTTCTTCAAACTATACTATCAATCTATGCTAAGCTATCTCTCTATGCTCTGCTTCTAATGATCTAATCTCTAATGAGGTACAAATGAGGGGGGATGCCCCTTTTATAGCTGGCCAAGTCCAAGGGACGGCTCAGATTACAATCAAATGGATGGCCCAAATTGTGCCACCTCAGCCCTAAACAAGATTCACCCTAAAAACTGCCACAAAGAGGAGTGGGATAATAAATGACCCAAAAGATTCCCACTCACTCCGAAAAATAGCATAGGCAGTTAATGCCCATCATCATCTTCTAGAAGATCATCATCCAGAAGGGTGTTTCCATTCTCTTTCTCTTTGGCTGCAAAGTCAATGAATCTGGCTAGCACCGTTTCAACTTCCTGAACCGAAATAGGTGGGATGTGATCAAGCTGAAACTCCAGCACCATGACTTCTTTCTCTTTCTTGATGATGATTTTCCTCTTAGCTGTCATTCTTTGAAGCGCTTGAGGATGATTTCTAACACCTGGGCCTTCATTATTTTTCCATCCTGATCTTGAAGGATTTTCTAGTCTTGGACTCGATCATTTCTTCTTTGCCACCTATCTCCTTGAGTTGGGTGCATATGAGGTCTTTGAGGAGAAATTCCAACACTTAGCCATTTCTTCCAACATCTTCGTTCATGATTTGGGTGCAACTGAGGCATCATGGAGGAGCCTGGAACATGTAACTTTATTTCCTCCAAGGTTGTAGCACTGTCATGGAGTATTTGCTCCATCACCTTGAGCCATCATGCTTTGGCCTCAGTGTCCACCCTACAAAAAAACAAAAGGAAGAGCATCAAAACACTTATAATATAAATTCACTTTACTTACCTAATCTCTGTGTTCAAATTCCCATGGTCTGATCAATCTCTGGATTTGATAGGGCTCATCATTTTCCTCTAGCAAACTTTGCCTTCTTCATAAATTTTTCCATGGGCATATTTAACATCTGTGCTCCATATTTCAATGTTTTGTATTTGCCTTCGGTTCGGAGCAACTTGTCTTTGAGTGCCTGGTAGGAGTTATCACACTTTTCAATTATCTATGTTCCAGTAGGGTGGCCTAACTCCATGGGAGTAATCACATAGTTCTCCAGAATAACCTCATCTCGATCTCATTCAACCCTAGGCACAGCCACGTGAAGCGTGCGAGAACCATCTTCATCTGTTGAAATCTTTGAGAAATTTCTAGCCTTCTTCTTTGTTGGAGGTGCACTGATCCTACTCAGAAATTCTTCCATCTCAATTGCTGGATCGGTTTCTTCAATGGGGTCCCTTCTCATCCTATCCCTTAGCCAATCTAGCACCACCTGTTGCAAGTCAGAAATAATGAATGGTTGTTCAGCCCTTGCTTCCTCTTCATGAACTTCTTCCCTACCTTCATCCTGACAAGGCTCATCAATCTCTATAGGTTGAGTATCTCCTAAACCTTGGGCCTCTTGCCCTGTAGTAGTGTCATCCTCTAATGCTGCATCAATCTCACACTGGAAGTGAGTATCCGTGGCCGTTTCTTCCTCCTCTTCCTGTTGGTTTTCTCTTATAGGCGCGTTGACACTCTGGCCAACGGACTCCCTACGAGGTCGCTGATTTGCCTCTTGTAATTCCTGTCCTTCATTCAACCTCGCTCTCTGATCTGCAATTAGTGAAACTTCCTGGACACTCGGAGAGTGAGTCCTCAATGGTGTGTGTGATGCCTCCTCATTTCTTTGAGGCTTCGACTGGACTGGTTCTTTTCTTCGTGGCTCCGGAGCTCGAGCAACTTGCTTCTTCTTCCTAAAAGTTGGCGGCCTATGATCTCCCATTAAATTATAAGAGGAATTGACCTGCCCTTAAACCTGTTCACGTGCCTCTCCACCCAACCTCTCGTGAATGTCAATACTGGTATGCAAAGCGTATCCAAATCTGTAATCTCTGGCTCCGACCAATCCGGAAGTGGTGGGAGTGGTGCATCCCTCATTGTCTCATAATCAACCTACATAACATTCATAGCTTCATCTACCTAGTCTGGCACCGAAACAATTTCACATTCCCTAATCATGCTCAATGGTATCCTTGAAAACATCCCTCTCCTCACTTCAGCTTCATCCAATGCACTCGCCCAGAAATCTTCAATGTGCGCCTTATGTCTAAATTCCTCAGCCAATATCCATCTGATATTTCTATGAGGATCATAATGCTGCCTGCTAGTATGATAAGAGAGGTGGAAAAATTGAAGCTCATTTTCCGCTTCCTTGGCTGCCTACAGTGTAGGACAAACTTCATTCGAATTTCCCATGATGATGGGGAAGTCAAGTCCTCCTTTTTTCTTCTTCTTTTGAATCTTATCGTAGGCAATGAGCTGCCTAGATATTTCTAGCATCAAAATTTTGTTTGTGGGGTATCTGGGCAATTTGTATGGATAAGATGAAAACCCCTATAGCCTAATGTAAGTGAATTTCGGAAATTGGATAAACCAACATCCGTACCTCTCAATCATCTCCTGAGCTTCCTTTGATATTCTGTGATGAGTCCTCTGCTGAAGCGTCCTCGTTATATGCATTGTGAAGTCGTCATTGACTCTTTTGTAATGAGAAGTGCTTGTCAAATGCAACTGCGGACAAGCCTCATGAATCTTGAATTGTTGAGAACCACATCCAATCGGCTCCTTGTATGATATCCCTCTGTACTTCTTCATTCGAGCCAACATATAGATGACATATGAGCTCATATAAAATGTCCTTGTTCTCCTCAAACTTATGAGTTGTTCATGCAAATTGTCATTGATCATCACCGCCCAGTCAACATGTTCTTTTCCCTCCAACACCAGGTTGATGTAGTAAAACATCTAAGGCTCAAAGATGAAATATTGGGGGCTCCCTCCAACTCTGTTGAGCATCATAATCAGGTCACAATACTCTTGCTTCAAGTCATCTGAAATTATTTGTTTTAGCAGCTTTGTGGGAGTTGGCTTAGGCTTGTTCATCCAATGGGAGTTTATCATATCAACACACCTTTCAAATGTAGAAGCATACATTCATTCAACTCGTTCTCTTGTCTTGTAAACCATCTTCTCATAGGCAAGAATTCCAAATGCTTCTCTGATAGCCTTAGGCGTGAGGTTGGCAAACAACTTCCCATCCGGTGAAATGATAGTTCTTCGCTCTGAGTTGTAACAATTAGCACATTCCATAATCAGCTCCGGACACTGAATTGCTGGTGGAAAACCAGCAGCTGCATAAAGTCCACTTCTGACAATATTGTGCGAGGTAACTGATGGGTGATGGCCTCCTATCCCCAACATTCGCCTTCTGAAAGCCTCCAAATTAAAAAAGCCAAGATTTGTATCACTCAATTTCCCCAACTTCGAAGAAAACTTTGACTCTGGAAGTAAAGACTTGGTCAACTTCTTGATTACAGCCTGCCTGGACACATTTGTCTTGTTGGATTCAGCATTAGTATCCTTGCCAACCGCCCTTCTATCTGCTTCAGCCATCCTGCAGAAATGAAAGATAGTCATTAGAAATAAAACTCAGAAAATAATATCACTTTGAGATTGCCAGCTGAGTTCTAAAAATGGGAGGCTTCAGCACTGAATTTCAAACTTCAAACCTCAGCACCCTTTCAGCAAAGTCTTTCCAACACTTAGAAAATTTCTCCTGCAGCAATACAACCTTTGGCACTAGCCTACTTCAGCACTTTCTCTTCACACTCCAATTTTCTTCCTTTGCAAAACTCAAGTTTGCACTCAACAACTGATGAAGAAAATAAAAATCATCTCAACTCTTATAGCCAAGTTGAATTTCTAGAAGAGGCTAATTTTGGCCAGTTCATTCAAATTTCCATTTTCCCTCCTTTGGTAGTCACAACACTTGGCATTTGAAGCTTGGAATATTTGACTTCTAGAATTTTGAAAATTTCTCCCCTTTCTAGCATAGGCGTACTTTACTTCATCTGTAGTTTGAAATTTTTCCTTGAAAATATTAAATCCAACACCCCCCTTTAAGAAGTTCATTTCAACTGGCTAAGGCATTCATCTTATCATTTCATCCTTACTCTGGCTCGGGAAAATTATTCCCATAAGAAATTCCACCAAAATCACTCAGGCATCCAGCTTCAATTTACAAGCCAAGGCGTTTTATTTTCAAAAATATTTCTTTCTTTGCCTTAGAAATTTTTTAATTTTATTTAGGAAATTTTATCAAACAGGCGCCTGGTTAAAATCTTTACTTTAAAATCCCTAGTAAGGTGTGGAGAATTTCAAAATCATCTCTCTGAAGAAAATACCCAAGACCCAAAAAAAATTTCCCTTCAGAAAATGTAATATTCATGTGTAAACATGCGAAGGGGTACATTTAATTTTTATATTTTTGAAAAATATTTCCCTAAGGTTCATTCACCTTTCTAGTCTGGGCGCATTTCATCTCTTACTTTGCCTTAGCAAATTTATCCACTCACCATCACAAGCTGGGCGCATTTTCATGTGTCTATTGCCAGTTCCACTACCTTAGCAAGAAAAAAAATAAAATTCCTTGTGTGGTGGGCGCATTTGAGACCCTCTACTTCCATGTTTATGCCTTAGAAAATATTCATACACCTCACTCATGAAGGGCGCATTTAGGGGGTAGAGGAGGAACTTTCCAATACTTAGAAACCTTTTCCAAGTCAACTTCACCAGCTAGGCACATATGAGGGGGTCCACTGCCAGTTTATCCATGCCTTGGACAAATTTCATGTCTTTATTCCTAGATGGGCGCATATGGAGGGGTGAGTTTCCATTTCCACACTAAGAAAATATTTCAAGTCATCTCCAACATGGGCGCATTTGAGGGGTCCTCAAGGAATTTCAATGCCTAGAAAGTTTTCAAACATCCTCCATAGCTTGGTGACTTGGGTGCATTTGACCCTTCCTCTTGCCATTCCTCGACACCTAGAAGATTTCCACACCTTCATCACAAGGTGGGCGCATTTGAGGGGGTCTACAGGAAGTTTCCCATGCCTTAGGCGTTTTTCCTCCATGACCTTGCAAGTTGGGCGCATTTAGAGGGTGGAGGAGGAACTTTTCAACACTTAGTAACTTTTCTCCATGCTTCTCTAGGTTGGGCGCATTTGCTAGGTGGTGGAGGAAGTTTTTAATGCCTTAGTAAAATATCCTCATCTCCTTCTCATCTTGGGCACATTTGGCTAGGTGAGCTTCCAGTTCAAGTACTTAGAAAAATTTCAAATCACCTCCTTGATGAGGGCGCATCTGAGGTGATGTCAAGGAATCTTCAATGCCTTAGCAACTTTTCCTTAGCCTCCTTGAAGTTGGGCGCATATGAAGGGGTGGCCTGCTAGTTTTGGAGACTTAGAAAATTTCCAAGCCTACTTTCTCCTCTTTACTATTTTTAGCAATTTCTGACATCTTTGTGATTTTCAAAGTTTTGCAACTTCTCGAGGCTTGAAACTTGTTCACCCTGACCCTCATGATATAACTGACCTGTTCACATCGGTGCTTCGTGCTAACCTGCTAATTATAGCCCAGTTTTGTAGGTGGCTTACTATAAATAGTAAGTACTCGGATTGCATTCAAATTTCACTAGCGGATAGCTTGAATGATGCTGATCGCGATGGGATACATCAGTTTTTGGAGATTCTAGCTTTTTATCCCTCATTTTGAGTCTCGAAGCTGGAAACCCTAATCTGTCTTGCATGTCGCTCAAATGATCTCCCTTTGACCCCGTTTTTGTTGCATGTCGCTCTGTTCATGATATTGAAATGCTGGGGAGCTACTGGAGTGAACTTGCTAAAAATAGTAAGTGTTTGAAAAAGTGACCAACCACTTGTCGGACGTGTTTGCATGTCATACTGCATGGGAGATCTGAAAAAACCTAGAAAAACCCAGTAAATTGGTCTGCATGTGAGCACCGGGTAAAAATAGTAAGTTCCTGAAAAAATGATCAACTTTGCTTGCATGCCACATCATTGTGAAGCTCTCGAAAAACCCATA
Organism: Sequoia sempervirens; assembly: GCA_007258455.2. Lineage (NCBI taxonomy): Eukaryota > Viridiplantae > Streptophyta > Pinopsida > Cupressales > Cupressaceae > Sequoia > Sequoia sempervirens. The sequence continues at coordinate 139,088 of VDFB02255687.1, forward strand.
AAGAATATCCTGACATGCATCGAAAAATCCTACATGCAAACCCTAAAAATAGCCTCTGAAGCCAGAATTGCTAAAAGTCATCATTTCAGCTTGCATGTTATATCCTCGTGAAGATCTTGAAAAACCCAGAAAGATTCTCCAGACATGCATTGAAAAAACACACATGCAAACCCTAAAAATTGGCTTCGAAGACCGGGTAAAAATAGTAAGCTATCAAAATTCAATGAAATTTTGCTAGGAACCTGCCTGAAGCCTCCTAACTGCAATGTTGAGCTCAGATTTCAATTAGCTCACTCAATTTAACTTCAAACTGACATGAAGAATGCAAACCCTAAAAACTCAGACTTAGCCAAAATTTCAATTTAAGCTCAGAGACGGGGACATCCCCGGAAAGACAAGTAGAAAAGAGAGAGACAACGGGAAAACAAAAGCCAAAAGACGGGAACAGAGCAAAAATTAGGGGGGGTCCTATTGTGACCTTTTTCACACATCGTCCCATTGCAAATGGGGACCCCCTAATTTTTGCTTTGTTCGGGTCTTTTGGCTTGGTTTTTGGTTGGTTTTTCTGATGTCTCTCTCTTGTTCTATCGGTCTTTTCGGGGTGTGCCCATCTTTGAGCTTAAACGTGAAATTTTGGCTAAATTTGAGAATTAGGGTTTTGAGTCTTTCGACCAGTTTGAAGTCAAATGGAGTGAATGAATTGAAATCTGAGCTTCACATTGTAGTTAGCATGCTTCCAGCAGGTTCCTAGCAAAATTTCATCGAATTCCGACAACTTACTATTTTTAGTAAGTGTTCAATTCAGGGTGTTCTCTCAGCACTTTTAGAGTTTCGACCGTTGCACTGCATCCAGAACATGTCAGGCTGCTCGTCTGCAAATTTTGAGTAGAAACAGACAACTTTCTATTTTTAGCAAGTTCAGCTTCGGGAGTAGATTTTAGGGTTTATATGCAAAGTTATTCAATGCATGTTTGGATTCTTTTTGGGTTTTCTGAAACCTACGCGATGATATAACATGCAAAATGAGGCGATAGCTTTCGGTATTCAGCCTTCAGAGGCTATTTTTAGGGTTTGCATGTTGAAATTTTCTTTGCATGTCTAAACATTCCTTGTGGGTTTTTTGAGGGCTTCGCAATGGTATAACATGCAAACCAAGATCAAGACTTTTTCAGGAGCTGTCTTTAGAGGCTATTTTTAGGGTTTGCATGTCAGAGTTTTCAGCGCATGTCGGGTGATTCTTTATGGGTTTTTCAAGGGCTACGTAGTGATGTGACATGCGAGGCGAGATGATCAATTTTCAGAGACTTACTATTTTTAGCAGGTCCATTCTGGCAACTGCCCGATGCATCAGAATCACAAACAGAGCGAAGTGCAGCAAAAATGAAGTTAAACGGAGGTCAATTGATAGACATGCAAGTCAAATTAGGGTTTCCAGCTTTGGGACCCAAAATGAGGGGTAAAATGCCAAAAATTTTCAAAACCGGTGTATCCCACTGCAATCAGCATCTTTCAAGCTATCCACCGGTAAAATTTGAAGGCAATTGGAGCACTTACTATTTATAGTAAGGCATTCCAGAAATAGGCTAAAAATAGTAAATCAGAAGCAAGCGCAGGTGTGAACGGGCAAGTCTACCGATGAGGATCACAACATTCAAATTTCAAGTCAAACGGAGTTGTGGAGGTCATGAAATCAAGTAGTTGCTATAAATAGTAAACCACCTTCAGAAACATGTTATAAATAGCAGGTCAGCTCGAGATGGCAGTGTGAACAGACTAACTAGGTCATGAGGATCCTGTGGTTAAAAATATCAAATCAATCTGAGCTTCAGAAGAGGGAAAATCAAAGAGCTTACTAAATATAGTAGGGCATGAGCAAGCAGCTAAGAAAAGTTCTAAGTCTGGAAAATATCCTGCTCCTACCCTTAAATGTGCCCATCTCAAGGAGGTGGCCTCAAAATCTTCTAAGTACTGGTAAATGGCAGGAGGCCCATCAAAATGCGCCCAAGATGAACTGGCAAGAGGATAAAAAATTCTAAGTTTGAAGTTTTATCCTACAGACACCCCAAAATGCGTCCAAGGAGAAATGAGCTGGCAGTTTTTTTAAAAAAAAAAGAGTTTCTAAGTCAAGGACTTAAGTCCTCCTTGATCCCTTGAATGCGCCTATCTCTAGTCAAAGTTGATAAAAAAGGTTAAAGGCATTGTTAATCCCTCTGCACATGCAAAATGCGCCCATGCAAGAAGAAGGGTCAAGGCAAGTCAAAAGGCGTTGTGCATGAAAGGAATATTCCCAGTGTTGACTTCCTTCACCACCCTTTGAATGCGCCCAGTCCAAGATGAAGGCAAGATGAAAGTAAAGTTGATGAAAAGAATCCAAGGCGTTGATTTTATCCTCCTACACATGTGAAATGCGCCCAAATGGGCCAAGAGAAGGGAAAAAAGCATTGACTTTCCTCCTCCCCCCTTTGAATGCGCCCATATTAGAAGTGAAGTTATGACTTATGTTGGGCGTGGGAGTTAAATCCTCCTCCATATGCTAAATGCGCCCAACTTGCATGATGGCACCAAAATTTTTCTAAGGCATGGAAATTGGAAGCTCCAAGGTCAAAATGCACCCAAGGTAAAGGACACTTGAAAAAAATATTCTAAGTGTGGGAAGTTGAAAGCTCATTATGCTAAATGCGCCCTAGCCTTGACTGGAGGGTAAAATATTCTAAGTATTGAAAATTTGAGGCTCAGCCAGTCATATGCAGCTTGACTTGTGGAAGGAGTTGGAAAATGTTCTAAGTATTGGAAATTGAAAGTGGAAGCCCCTATATGCGCCCATGCTAGTAATAATATTTGAAATTATTTCTAAGCCATAAAATTTCACCTCTAGAGGGAAGTACGCCCAAGCTTGCAGGAAGATGATGAAATTTGTTAAGGCATGAATAAAATTGGCAGTGGACATGTCAGAAGGTGTCAGCTTCACGAAGATGATGAAAATTTTCAAAGTTGAGCAAGAAAATACGCCCAGAGATGAAGAATGAAGATAAATATTTTTCTAAGGTTGAAATCCAAAAATTAAAAGTACCTCTTCGTTTGTAGACCCATGGATTTGATGTTTTCTGAAGGGAATTTTCTTTTGGGTATCGGACGTCTTGTGATGAGGAATGGATTTCAAAGTCTTCCATAGCTTGCCAAGGATTCTGAGTTGAAGATTTTTGATGGGCACCAGGTTGGTGAATTTCCTAAGGAAAATTTGAGAAATTTTCTAAGGCAAAGAAAGAAATGTTTGTGAAGATAAAATGCCTCGAATGATGAATTTGAAGTTGATTGCCTAGGTGAAATTGATCAAATTCTTCGTGGAAATAATTTTCTCGAGTCAGAGATGAATAATCAAGGTTGTCAACGCCTCAGCTAGAAAAGTGAATTTCTTGAAGAAGATGCAGTTGAAGCTAACACTTTCAAAAGATGATTTTAAAAATGCATCTCTTAAATACGCCCTTGAGGAAGATGAAATTTGTCTAAGGCATTGAAATATGATGCATAGGTGTTATATGCCCTAGCCTACAGATCATGAAGAAAGCAAAGTTGGACGGTGAACCCTATCAAATCTGAAGATCACTCAGACCTTGGAAGTTAAAGCATGAAAATTAGGTAAGTGAGGTGAGTTTATATTATGAAGTGTTCTGATGCTCTTCTCCTTGCTTGTTTTGCAGGGTGAACACCGAGGTCAAAGCATGAGGACTTGGGGAGATGAAGCGAATACTTGCAAGAAATGGCTAAGTGTTGAATGTTTCTCCACAAAGACCTAGTATGTGCCCAACTCAGGTGGCAAAGAAGAAATGTTTTCAAAGCTTAGGATGGAAAAAAAAAATGGAAACCCAAGCAAGTACTTCAAAGTTGAAGAACGACATCAAGGAGGAAAATCATCATCAAGCACGAGAAAGAAGTTGCCGCCTTGAAGTTAGATCGAGAATGTGCCTACCATTCAAGGAGTTGAAGCAGTGTTGGCCAAACTCAAGCCATTTGCAGTCAAGAAGAAGAACAAGAACAGTGTGAACGCGTTTACAAATGAGAATCTTCTAGAGGATGGTGGACATTAATTGTTCATTTATTACTCCACTCCTCTTTTTAGGGTTAGGGCTGTTGTACCCCAAAATTAAATTTTTTGTTACAGTTAGACATTTTGAAGAAATGAGTAAAAGTCTTGTTAAAACAGTCAAAAAGGTCAAAATTTGGGTGTGCATGTCTTGCATGAGGGGTTAAAATTCAAAATTTTCAAAATCTGACGATCTAGGTTTGCTCAGAGCAGCTTAACCTACAAAACCCAGATCTCAGTTTTTCATCCCTAAATTTTAGGAAAACTGCTATTTTTAAATTTTTTCTAAATTTAGTAACTTTTTCTGGGTTTTTTTGGGTTTCTTGGGAAATGGATACTAGCAAAACTTTCTAAAAATAGAAAGTTGGTCCGATAGGGTCCAAACTGATTTTGATTGGCTCAAAATACGTCCATATCAGGCTGGTGCAGTCAAAATCTCAAAATAATCAGTTTTGCCCTACTGGGTCTATTCTGCTTTTTAGAAGCATATCAGGAGCTCCGAGGTCATTAATGGAGGACAGTCAGCTGCCAGGCGTCAGATTCAACATTCAAAGCTTACGACAGAAGGTGAGTTCATGAGCTTGCACAAGGAACGAAGAAGATCAAGAAAAAGTGGTGAAAATTTTCTAACACTGCCAGACTTGGGCGCCCTAGGTGAAGAAAGGCGCCCACCTTTTTGGGGCTTTAAATGTTAAAATTAGGGTTTACGCCTCCAACCAAAGTTGTTTAATTCTCTGCCAGCTCCGCGACGAGTCCGACGGTGCAGTCATCAGGTTATCCAGTCATCCGGGATTTGCAGCTGAACAGAGAGATTTCACACAGAAGTCAGAGTGGAGAAAATGAGAAAATATCAAAAATTGACTAAGTGTGGGAAAAGTGGGCACCCCAAGTGAAGAAGGGTTCCCAGCTTTTTGAGGCACTTGATCCAACAGTTAGGGTTTGAAAATGTGCTTGATTTCTTCAGTATTCAGTCAGCTTCATCACGCCTATCTCTGACAGATCATCGGTCCGGTCATCCTTCAGCAAATTCAGATCAAAGAGGAACATACAGAATGAAAATTTCAAACTTGAAGATGAAAGTCAAATAAAAATGACTAAGTCTGGAAGGTTTGGGCACCCCAGGAGAGAAAAGGCGCCCAAGATTTCAAGGGGTGAAATAGATGAATTTGTAGATGAGGCTCTAACGTGATCCCTTCACAGTTGATCCAGCTCTCCAGATCACAGTTGATCCAGCTCTCCAACAAGATATTCAGCTCGTCAATCGGAGGTCGCATTCGCTAGATATAAAGCACTGAACAGAGGGTCTAATGAGAACCAAGAACTGAGATTCAAAAGCAAACAAAAAAAAGTGAAAAATAAACTAAGTCTGGTGAACATGGGCGCCCCTAGTCAAGATGGGCACCCAAGCTTTTGAGGGTTTAGAATTCATTGTTTGACGAAGTATCTCCTAGAAGACCCCTCCTAATATCTCGTCAACTTTGCGATGAGCATAATAGGCAATCAATCCGATGCCCGGAGCACCAGATTCAATGAGATCATCCGTAGAAGGTGTCAATGAAGAAATTTGAAGATCATAAAAATGGCTAACTCTGGATAAAATGGGCATCCTTGGAAGGAAAAGGCTCCCATGAATTCGAAGGTCGAGATCAAGTTTTTAGCCAGAAGCACCTCCAGAACAACCTTCTCAGAATCAGTCAGGCTACGTGATGGATCTTTCAGCTCACCTGTCAAATCAGTCTGCAAGTCGGAAATCGAAGGCGAAGTAGGAGGTCAAAATGAAGAAAAGTTGAAAATGCCAAAAATTTGACTAACACTGCTTAAAGTGGGCGCCCCTGGTGAAGAAGGGCGCCCATCTTCTCATGCCTTAGAAATTTTTTCAAGATTTTCAAGAAGTTTTCAAAATTGCAAGTGAAGGAAGGCGTCCAAGTTCAATGAAGCTGAGATTTTAGGGTTTTGGGAATAAAAGCAAAAGAAAGCAAACCTAAAAACAGAACCCTAAGTTTATTTAATATCTTTCTTTTATGTAATTTTCATTATTTTTGCAGGTAGCATTCAGAGGAGAAAGTTGGAGCAGCAAGTTTGAAGAATTTTTATGATCCAAGAATTCATATTTGCTGGTTTTTTATCAGATTTTTCAGATCAACAAGCATAAACCCTTGCTTTTTCAAGCTTTTTTCATCCAGAAGATCAAACTTTTCAAGAAGAAGGCCAAGGTTTTCAGTTTTCAGTTATCTGGGTCTTTTCACTTCAATCTTCTGAAGAAATTTTCAAGAACTTCATCAAGTTGCAGCAGCTGCTTTTATTTTGCATGTCAGTGAAATCCTCAGTGCATTCAGTTTTCAATCATCTGGGTCCTCTCCAAACAGTCTTCTGAAGAAAACCCATATCACAACTTTTTTTAAGAAAGTTTCAAATTCTAGGGTTGGCTGCTTTTTCGATCAGCCATCAGGGTTTTGCAAATCTAATCAATTGGGTCCGTTTCTAATCATATTCTGAACAAAACCCAGATGCTAGCTTTTTTTCGGGAAAAATTGAAGAAATTAGGGTTTGCTGCTTTTTCAGTTAAAATTTAAAATTTTCAAAAACGGACGATCTGAGTTGTCTTGCAATGAAATCTTGAGCAAAACCCATATCTCAAAATAATTTTCAAAAATTTTGTCCGTTGGAGCAAGAAAATCAGCATTCTAAAAATAGAAATCGCTCAAAACTTGTCAGAACCAAGGCGAGTTTACAGCCATTCTTCAAGTTTTCTGAAATGGAATACTCAAAGGGTGAATGTGAAAGAATATGGGAGATGCATAAAGACAAATATAGTAAGAAGATTGCACAGAGATGGATGAAAGAAAAGCATAAGACTCTGCCAAAGAACGTTGGGCGAGGAGAGTTTAAGGATGAAATTGCCATCATTATCACCTTGCTCAATAGGGTCATTGGCTCAGAAGATGCCACCAAGTTTCAGCCTTGGATGTTTTACGCCATACCCCACATCATGAAGAAAATCGAGTTCTATGATTGGCCTACTTTGATCAGTGACAACCTACATCAGTAGATAACAGAATACTTCCAATTTCATGTCTTCCATATGGTGTCATACCTAGTCTACCTGGTGGCCTATCAAGGTCAATTCAGAGGGTTGAACACCGAGGGATCATTGAGTGTGCAACATAACTACTATCCCTAGTTGGAATTCACGAAGTCCTTGCATCACTACAAGAGAGTGAACGAGGCTTTTCTGATGTACACTGTGCGGGACCTGGACAATGAGTTACATGTCCGTATCTCTTCAGTTGCTAGGACAGCGATGGCGGAGTGGGCGGATTGGTTCATATAGTTTCCCACCTTCACTTATCCTAGGGTCTATGGCTATTCAGGTGCCCCGCTCATGCTACCTAGGTACCCGTCAGATGAGGTCGTCTTCATGGAGTTCTTGAGGCAAGCACACAATGTCCATACAGTCTTGAGGAACAGAAGGAAGCCCTCCCTCCATTTTCCATTAGGGTTGGGAATTTATACATGCAGGACTGCTATAGATGCCAAGACAATGGGAGATGAGTTAGATAAACTCGGCCTCAAGTCTTACAGCGAGAGGCGAACATTTGATCCTCATGGTGTTTACGCTGGCCGACTTGAGAAGAACTACGATCATATATCCGCCCTTGAAGATTTTTGGGCTAATTGTATAGATGAGTTCGAGGTGCGGAGGCGTAGTTACAGCAGGCTCACTCTCCATCAAATGAAGGACTTGCTTGAATGAAGACATAGAAGGGTTATCAGATGATGACGAGGATGTGCTTCTCCCGATGTATACTCAGAAGCAAATTGAAGATCAGCCCCTTCCACAAGTTAACTGGGCTAATAAAGAGTCACTCTCAGTTGAAGACAGGACAAGACAAGTCCTTGAGCACAGCAAGGTTTTCTTAATCCTTAAGAGGAAAAACTCCATTCTGGTAGCAGAGCTTCCAAGGGGAATTCCTTCTTCTTCTAGAGCACAGTCAAAAGGGGAGGGCAAAAGTCAGTCTCAAGAAGGCGTCAAAGGTAGTAGATCAAGTAAAAATGTAAGAAGAAGGTTAGACTTCTCAGGCATAGTCATACAGGAGCAGCCTACAGTTGATTCAAAAGCTCCTCTTGACGAGCCCGTGCCTCAAAAAGAAGCAGAGGAGCCGCCTTCAACACATGTTTCTGTACCTTAGACAGGTTCTTCACCGATTCACATCGACCTTGATATTGAGGATGAAGAGATTGAAATTGCACCTCCTAGGCAAGTTAGTAAAGATACTACTGTGTCTTGGCTTGACAACTCCTTAGGAAGGGTTAGAAGAAGGCCTTCATATCAGGTGAGTGTTGATGATCTCGATAACATCTATCAGGAACCTCCTAAGAAGAAAGCAAAGAAGCAAGTTCACTTTGATAGGAATCCTGATAACGAGATAATTATAGAGACTGCATTGCCCCCAGAAGACAAGAACAGGGATGAGGTGAATATGGATGATTTTGTCATGGTCAAGGCTAATCTTGGTAGAAATACTAGACATGCAGATGTGAGTCTTTTCAGAGTTGTGTCCGAAAACCTTTAGGAAAGAGTGCTTAAAGATGGAGAAGACAAGGCAGCCCTCAAGGCTGAAAATCAGCAGCTCAGGCTTTTCATTTCTAACCTTGTCCATGGATCTTCACAAGCAACCCAGTTGCTGCCCCAGATTTTAGAGACACCAACTGATCATCAGTAGTTAAGACATCTGATCATATGTGGGAAAGAAACTCAGGAATGGATCGAGAGTTTCATTGCCAGAGGAAGGGAGATCTTGGCACGGATGTTCCAGTTAAGAGAAAATGCTCATGAGCTATGTCAAGGTATCCAAGGGTTTGAACAAACACTGGCTGAAGTAAGACCAAGGCATGAGATCATCATTGCTGATTTAGACACAGCCTATGGTTCAGCAGTTTCAAAAGAACACAAGAGACAAATCCTTGCTTGGAGAGAGTGTCATGTTTTTAAAGTTAAAACTTATGAAAGGATATCCGAAGAATTTATCGCCTACAGACAAAGGGTGATTGAAGCTCTTCTTTTCATCAGTGAGTTCATCATAGAGATTCCTTCTCAGTACAATCTTGAAGATGGTTCCTATGTCGGGCTTGATGAAGTACAGGATCAATTCCAGAGTGTTGTTCACAGTTGCAATCCAATTGGCGGAAGGATAGGTCATATTTCGATGATGTCAGCAAAGTTCGAGAAAGCGGCCCATGAGGTCGAAGATTTCCTTAGGTCTATTGCAGATGCTGAAGATATTCTAGAAAAGCGGTGTTTTGCTATTGATGGCATAGATGCACCGAACCGGGACACAATTTCTAACTTCTTAGCGGATGTGATCGAGCTTTAAATCAGCTTTCTTCTAGAAGCTTTCTTTCCCGCTTTCTTTCTATTCTTGGAATAATTCTTATCCATTCTTTGAGAAGAGAAAGAAGATAAAATGTAATAGTTGGCGTTTCCCGCTTTTTCTGCTTTCTAGGTTTTTAGATGTTATCTTCTTTCTAGATTTAGTAATAAGGCTTGCTTGCTGAGCAAGCCCTAGATTGTGAAAACAAGGAGATTTTAGGGTTCCCTACTCCTCTGCTTGTCTATAAATAAGAGCCTTTGCTCATTAGTTTCTTTGACCATGCTAGTGATAAGAAAACGCTGAGCCTATTGTGCATTCTATTTGTTAATCGAGTGTTGTTCAATTTTGTTGTGATAGCAAATTGTTGAGCCTCTTTAGCCAACAAGGAGTTAGTGTGATTGTTGTTTCTATTGTGTAAGAGCAAGATTGCAAGCCTCTTTAGCTGCAATTTTCTTGTTCAAGGCATGTTAGAAGTGAATTTTGTTCCAGAAGTTTGAGTAATAAAATCATGAGCCTCCTTTGCCTTGATCCAAAATCTTAGATTTCCGTTATTTATGTTCTACTTTTATGATCTTGATTTCAACTTACATTGAAGTGTGTAGATGTTTGTTGAGAAAAATTTTGTTGAAGTATTTTGTCAGAAATCTACCTTGTTAATTTCTAGCTTCTCTCGCTCTGCATATTACTTGAGAAGTTAGGAACGTCTTTAGTTTAAGTTAGTCGTAGTTGAAGGTCTTAAAATAGAAAATCTCAGCTGCGGCATTTGTGTTTAATAAACCTTGTGCTCTAAGCTGATCAAAAAGATAGGCAACTTAGTTTTAGTTTACTTCTTTCAAACACCATCAACAAGAGGGAGCTTCCCCTCCTAATTTGAAGAGTAGTTTATCTGTGCATAGCTGTCCGTTTCAAATACGCATACCAAAGGTGCGAATTTAAACGCCAACAAGGGCTTACGTGGCTCGATTTGAGCCGTCCATTTGATTGTAATCTGAGCCATCCATTGGACTTGGCCAGCTATATAAAGGGACATCCCCCCTCATTTGTACATTATTAGAGGGTAGAAATTAGATTAGTGTAGAAGTCAGAATAGAGAGACAACTTAGAGATAGCTTAGTATAGATTGATTGAATAATTTGAAGAGGGAAAGTTTTCCGTTGAAAACTTTGTAAGAAATTGTTGTGAACACTCTCTCAATAAAAGAGTTTTCATTGATGGTGAATTTCGTCTTTTGTTGTGAGTAGCTAGCAAGGTTTCTTCGTCCTTCTGATTCGAATAGTAGCTTAAAGTAGAGTAAATTTCATTTCATGCAAGCAGATAGTAATAATGGAATGTGGTGTTTGATCTAAGCAAGCTTCGCTTATCCATACCACTAGCGGGCTCACTGATGGTGTGTTCGCCTTGTGTGGTCAACTGAAAACATTGTGGACCGAACTTCAATCATAGTTTGAATGATGGTATGCGTCGTTGTGATGGTATCTTCAGGTCAAGCGGTGGTTTGAATATCTGTAGTCACCTCTTTTGAAGATTGCACTGACTCCGCGGAAGCTGTCCGATGTAAGGCAAAGTGAAGTCCGGTTGAAGTTTGCTGAAGTTAAGCTCCATATCCCGCATTTAGGATATAATTTAGACCTTCTGAACCCTACACTCATTTAAATTCAATACTTTCTGGTTAGTATAGGAAACCCGTGCTTCGTTGATAAATCTTTCGAACTGTGAAAATGCCTTCCTCTCCTATTGAACAATTCCGTAAGTCCCTTTGAAATACAAGCAAATCACATTGAGCCAACTGAGACTATCCACTGCTTGAAGGAACCTTGGAGTTGAACGCACGAACTCTTTCGCAATCTTAGCGTGCTGGATACTTTGATCAAGAGAGAATAGGGTAGCCGTTGGCAACTTTATTCTGTGTTGGTGAGGTCACAAAAACACATCAACATATCTTAATGTTGAGATTTCGGGGACATGACATTTTCTATGCCTTTGAAAACTCTACCTGACACCCATTCTTTTTCAATTATTTTTTCTTGTAGAGAAAGATTAAGTTCAAGAAACCATATTGTGTTTCCGTTAATGATTTTCCTTATTTTAAAGATTTCTCCCCGAATTTTCCATAACCTAATCTTGAAATTAAAAATAATAATTCTTTTTCATGCATAATATTTACCTTTTGATAAATAATAATGAAGAAATTCTATTTTAGTTGCAACTAAGTGATTATCCACATAAAATAGTGAGGAAATGCCATTTATAAATTGCAAAAAGGAATATTTACCCTTAATAAGAAATAAATAAATATCATTTAATTGCAAATGAAATATTTATTCCAAATAATAATAAAGAAATATCATTCAATTGAGAATAAAAATAATTATTCTAAATACAAAGCATTATCATTTATTTGCAAAGATAAAATCTATAATTAAATTATAATTAATTCTTTTATTTCATTGTTAATTAATTTAATTAGCCAGTTTATAATACAAACAATAAAACAGTCATCTAAGCTAAATGATAAATGCATCTACATGACACTAAGTGCTCATGTGTGTGTGAGAGAACCATTCCTGTTTTACCCTGCCAAGAAGCTAACCTCCTCTGCCTTAACCACACCCTTGGTCTTCGACAACCTGCAGCTCAAGTACACTCAAACACCCATTAACTAATTAGTATCTAGGTAAAATCCAAATCAAAGCAATATAATGCATTAATCCAAATATCACTATTCTATTTTGCTTCACTTTCAAAATAAAACCATATTCAATATAGTTCAACTTTTCAAAATTAAAACCAACTTTTTCATATTTCATCACACAAAACTCCATATTATTTATTGTTTACTCTACCACACATTCAGTCATATATCAAATTCACACAAAGCCAAAAGCAAGCAGCATCATAGTTTGAGACATGACACAAGGTGCTGTTGTGACCTTTTTCACACATCGCCCCATTGCAAATGGGGACCCCCTAATTTTTGCTTCGTTTCGGTCTTTTGGCTTTGCTTTTGGTTTGTTTTGTCGTTCTCTCTCTTTTCTGCCGTCTGTCTTTCCGGGATGTGCCCGTCTGTGAGCCTAAACGTGAAATTTGGCCAAATCCATAGAATTAGGGTTTTGAGTCTTCTGGTCAATTTGTGGTCAAATGAAGCAATCAAATTGAAAACAGAGATTAACATTGATGTCAGCATGCTTCCAGTAGGTTTTCAATGAAATTTCATCAGATTCCGACAACTTACTATTTTTAGTAAGTGTGCAATTACAGGTATTCCTTCAACATTCTTGAAGTTTCTACAGTCACACCACATCCAGAATACATCAAGTTGCTCACGTGCAAAATTTGAGCTGAAATCGACAACTTACTATTTTTAGCAGTTCGGCTTCCGAGGCAAATTTCAAGGGTTATATGCAGAGTTTTCTGGTGCATGTCTGGAGATTCCTTCTGGGTTTTCAGAGACCTTCGCGATGGTATAACATATAACGACTTTCAGAGTTCAGCCTTCGGAGGCTATTTTTAGGGTTTGCATGTCAGGGTTTTCTTTGCATGTCTGCATATTCCTTATGGGTTTTTCAAGAGCTTCGCAGTGATGTGACATGCAAACGGAGATAATCACTTATTCAGGAACTTACTATTTTTAGCAGATGCATTCCGACAGCCGCCTCCCAGCACTTCAGAATCACGAGCTAATCGCAATGCAACAGAAACGAGAACAAACGGAGACCATTTGATACGCATGCAGGACAAATTAGGGTTTCTAGCTTCGGGACCCAAAAGGAGGGGTAAAAGGTCAGAATTTTCAAAAACCGTTGTATACCACTGCGATCAGCGTCTTCCAAGCTATCTACTGATAAAATTTGAGGGCAAACGAAGCACTTACTATTTATAGTAAGTCATTTTAGAAAATGGCTAAAAATAGAAAGTCAGCAGTAGGCGCCAACGTGAACAGGCAAGTCACGTGGTGAGGAGCACGTCATTCGAATTTCAAATCAAACGGAGTTGTGGAGGTATCAGAAGCAGGCAGTTACTATAAATAGCAAACCACCTTCAGAAATGGGCTAAAAATAGCAGGCCAATTCAAAATAGCAGTGTCAACGGGCTGACAAGGTCATGAAGATCCAGTGTTCAAAATTTCAAATCGTTCTGAGCTTCAGAAGTGTAGAAATCAGAGGACTTACTATAAATAGCAGGGCGTGGGGAAGTTGGTAGAAAGAAGGAAAAATGGCTAAGGCATAAGTTCATCCTCCACCCCCTTTAAAATGTGCCCATCTTTAGTTGGAAGTCAGGAAAAACGTTCAAGTGTTGAAGTTTCATCCTCCTGCCACCTCCAAATGCGCCCAGGTTGATAAAGAAGTTAGAAAAATTCCTAAGGAAAAAGTTTCATCCACCTCCCATGGCCAAATGCGCCCAAGTTGATAAAGATGATAAGGAAATTTTCTAAGTGTTGATCTTTATCTTCCTCCAATAGCAAAATGCACCCACTCTAGGAAGATGTCCAAGAAAATTTCTAAGTTGAAAACTCATTCTTCTCTCCCTCTCAAATGCGCCCATCATAAAGAATCAACAAGCTTTCATCCACTTGACATGTTGAAATGCGCCCAAAGTCAAAGAGTCAAGGTGTTCGTCCTTCACATATGCCAAGATGCGCCCAAGTTCACAAGAGGTCAAGATGGTCAAAGGGGCGTTGGAAAAGGACTTTCATCCACCTCACATGGCAATATGCGCCCATCTTAAAAGGAGGTCAACAAGTCAAAGGAGGGGGGCGTTAGAAATGTTATTCTCCTCTACATGCTATATGCGCCCAAGCAAAGGCAAGTAAAGACAAAACAAAGAAGCTCAAGAATCACGTTGAAAGGCTTTATTCTTCTCCTCTTGTCATATGCGCCCAAGTGTATAAGGTGCTGAGTGGAAAGTGAGGTATGCTAGGCGTGTTGAATATTCCCCTCCAAGTGTGATATGCGCCTAAAGTGTATAGGTTGGTGAGTAATATGTTAGGCATTGAGAATGTTCTCCATGACAGGGAAAATGCGCCCAAAGTAATAGAAGTGTGAAGTAAAATACAAGGTGGTGGAAATTAAAATGGAGAATATTGATAAGTAAGATGATAATTGCCTAGGCGTTGGAAATTTAATGGAAAATATTACTAGGCGTGGTGAAGTTAAAATGTCCTCTTCAAACGTAAAATGCGCCCAAGGGGAGATTAAAGTTTATTAGGCATTGGAATTCAAGTATGATGTGCTTTCAAGGAAAATTTTCTAAGTGAAGTTGATAGAATTCCACCACTGGCAAATGAGGAAGTTGATTAAAATTTCCTAAGGCAAAATTTTCAAAGTGATTCAAAAATTTTCTTTAGAAAATACGCCTAGACATGAGGGTGATGAAATTTTTCTTGAAGCATGAATGAATTTACCGGTGATGGAGCTGGAGAATGTTGGCATTGCAGGATGAATTAAAAATCTTCAAGTCAGAGCAAAGAAATACTTCAGGATCGAAGAACAAGAATAAATTTGATGAAAAATTATTTTTCTAAGGTTCAAAATTCGAAAATTAAATGAACCCGTTCGTTGTATACCCATGAATTCTACACGTTCTGAAGAAAATTCTCTTCTGGGTATTGAAGATCTTCGACAAGGAGTGGATTTCAAGGTCCCCTGCACTTCACCAAGGCGTTTAAGATGGAGAATTTGAACGCACGAACTCTCTCGCAATCTTAGCGTGTTGGATACTTTGATCAAGAGAGAATAGGGTAGCCGTTGGCGACTTTATTCTGCGTTGGTGCGGTCATGAAAAACACATCAACAGGTGCCTCGTACTCAGATGAAATAGAAAGGAAATGTGCATATTTAGTCAATCAATCAACCACCACATAAATACAATCGCTTCCTTGCACTTCAAAAGACTTGTAATAAAATTCATGTAGACACTTTCCCACTTTTGCTTAGGGATAGGCAATGGCTGCTATAAACCCACTGGGAAAGTATGCTTCGACTTGTTCTATTGACAAGTCACACACTCACGGAAATGCCTCAAGACATCATCCTTGAGACCCTTCCAAGAGAATCTCTCTCTAGATAATTTTGAAAGGAAAAAGGATGTTGAAATATGTCGCCTTGGCGGATGAATTTGAAGTTGGGCACCTAGATAATTTTTGATCAAGTTCCTAATGAAAACATTTTGCTTGAGCCAGAGTTGGATGAAATATCAGAGTGAAGTGCGCCGAGCAGAATGCAAGATAGGTTGGAAATTTGGCTAAGGCATGAAGAACTTGAACACAAAGCTGGCTAAGAAAAACGATGAACCCTTGGAGATCAAAACATGAAAATCCTGGTAAGTTGAATTTATATTATGAAATGTTCTAATACTCTTCTCCTTGCTTGTTTTGCAGGAGGAACGTCGAGACCAAGTGGTGATGACTTGAAGTGATGAAGAAAATACTCCAAGACTACATTTCAACCTCGAAGGAAGAAAGTTGCAAGAAAGTGGCTAAGTGTTGAGACTTAGTGACAGAGAAGAAATGTTTTCAAAACTCAAGATGGAGAAAAGAATGGAAGTTCGAGCAAAGTTGAAGAACAACGTCAAGAAGAAGATCAAGAGTAGTGTGAACGCGTTTCAAAGCTGGAATCTTCTAGAAGGATGGTGGACATTAGTGGCTCATATATTACCCCACTCTTCTTTGTGGCGGTTTTTAGGGTGAATCTTGTTTAGGGTTGAGGTGGCACGATCTGGGCCATCCAGCCGATTGTAATTTGAGCCGCCCGTTGGACTTGGCCAGCTATATAAAGGGGGAGTCCCCCTCATTTGTACCTCATTAGAATAGACATTGAGTTAGACAGTAGACATAGAGTAGAGGGACAACTTAGAAGTAGCTTAGTTTAGATTGATAGTGTAGTTGGAAGAGAAGGAAAGTTTTCCTTTGAAAATTTTGTAAGAGATTGTCGTGTAAAACTTTCATAATAAAAGATCTTTTCATTGATGGTGAAATTCGTCTTGGTTATGGATAGCTAGCGAGGTTTCTTCATCCCTTCTACTTCAAGTAGCGTAGAGTAGCGTAATTTCATTTTTATGCAAGTAGAAAGTAACTGTGGAATGTGGTCTTCAATTTGAGCAAACTTCGTCTATCCATACCACTAGTGGGCTCGTTGATGGTGAGTTCGCCTTGCGTGGTCAACTGGAACATCGCGGACTTAACTTCGTTTGTGATTCACACGTTGGTATGTGTCGTTGTGACGGTGTCTTCGCGTTGAATTATGATTTGAACACCTTGAGCTACTCCTTTGAAGATTGCACCGGTTCTGTGGAAGCTGTCCGAAGTGAGGCAAAGTAGAGCTTGGTTGAAGCTAGTGAGAATTGATCGCCATGTCCCACGCCTTAGAGTAGATTAGAGCTTCTTTTTTTAACCCTGCAACCACTTTAAATTCAGTACTTTCTGGTTAGAATAGGAAACCTGTGCTTTATTGATAAATTTGTCGAATTGTGGAACCCCCTTCCTCTGCTGTTGAGCAATTCTGTAAGTCCCCTTGAAATACTAGCAAATCACATCGAGCCAACTGAGCCTATTCGCACTGAAAGAACCTTGGAGTTGAACGCACGAACTCTCTCGCAATCTTAGCGTGTTGGATACTTTGATCAAGAGAGAACAGGGTAGCCGTTGGCAACTTTATTCTGCGTTGGTGCGGTCATGAAAAACACATCAACAGGTGCCTCGTACTCAGATGAAATAGAAAGGAAATGTGCATACTTAGTCAATCAATCAACCACCACATAAATACAATCGCTTCCTTGCACTTCAAAAGACTTGTAATAAAATTCATGTAGACACTTTCCCACTTTTGCTTAGGGATAGGCAATGGCTGCTATAAACCCACTGGGAAAGTATGCTTCGACTTGTTCTATTCACAAGTCACACACTCGCGGAAATGCCTCAAGACATCATCCTTGAGACCCTTCCAATAGAATCTCTCTCTAACCTACCTGTATGTCTTAAAGTACCTTGGATGTACTAGAATTGGTGTATCATGAATAGCCTTAAGAATTTTCTCCTTCAATTTCAATTTCAATTTAGGAACAAATTAGATCCTATCCTTGTGGTAGATGATATCATCCACCACTCTATATCTATCATCTTGAACCTTACCATCCATCAATTCGCATGCAAAAGTATTTTTTGAATACTCAACTAAAAGATGAGCCTTCCAATTAGCTGAAATTTCAACCAAAGAGCAAATAGTGGGTTTTTTGGAAAGTGCATTTGCAACAATGTTCTTCTTCCCTTCACATATTCTATATCAAAGCCATATGCCTAGATTTTACTTACCCACTTTTGTTTCCTCTCATTCAAATACTTCTGCTCTAAGAAGTACTACAAACTATTATGATTTGTTTTGACAACAAATCTCCCACCTACCAAGTACTGTCTAAACTTTTCCAACACATGCATGATGGAAAGCATCTCCCTGTCGTAGGTGGAGTATAACCTCTTAGTATCATGGAGCTTCCTTCTCTCATAGGCATTGGGATGCCTATTTTGCATAAGTACTGCCCCAATCCCTTCTCTTGAAACATCACACTTGTTGGAGTAAAAACTAACACCTTTGGAGTGTAGGTTTGTACGGACAGCTATCCACACTGCGTAATGAGTGCTCTTCAAATTAGGAGGGGAAGCTCCCTCGTTGTGCTTAACAAAAATGCTTGAAAAGGGAAAAGTAATCTAAACTATCTCCTGTCTTTTTGTCTCAGCTGGAAGAGGCACAAGGTTAAGAAAACCAAGAACGTTGCAGCTAAGGATTTTCTGGTTTCGCAGATCATTAACTACAACTAAGCTAACTACTTAAATTCTATCCAGTCTCCCCAAGAAAACAGAGCGTGAGGAAACGGAGCAAGGTTTGACTATCAGACGATAAACGTGTATAGATTCTCAACTTGAAGGCAAGGTGGCGCATCTATCAGCTCAATCTAGACAAGTTTATTGGTAACAACATCACACGATAAACTGGATACGGATTCTCTACTTGAAGGCAAGGTGGCGCATCTATCATCTCAATCCGAATTAGTTTATTGTTCACGACAACACACGATAACCAAGTGCAGATTCTCTACTTGAAGGCAAGGTGGCGCGACTATTATCTCAATCTGAACAAGTTTATTAGGCACAAAACAGATTTATCTAAACTATGAGAATAATTTACCATGACAATCTCATGAAACCCTATGTGGCATAACAATTGATCATAATAGTAAAGACTCACAAAACAGATTTATCATCACAATCGCATGAAACCCTATGTGGCATAACAATTGATCATAATGATAAAGATTCACAAAACAGAAAGAATTCACCATTACAATTGCATGAAACCCTATGTGGCATAACAATTAATCGTAATAGCGAAGACACATGAACAAATACCAAAAGAGCAATATTGAGGGCAAGGTAGGCGCAGCATATATTTCTCTCTCACAAAAGTTATTTACAAATGAGCAAAAGCTCTTATTTATATACATCAAGGTGTAGGGAACCCTAAAATCACCTTGAGTCATCTGATCTTGCAATGCATGCAAGATTACTGCCAAACCCTAATAAAGTAAACTATACAGTTAACTGGAAAGCTACCATCAGTTAACCGAAACATCTAATCTAAAAATGGACTATTGTGCGAGCATGCACGTCCTTATTGAAAGCGAGTTAACTGGAAGACTACCATCAGTTAACGAAAAACCCTAAATGAAACTCCAAGTAAATAATGCTAATCTCAGAATAGATATGCATGAGACAAGATAGTGAGTTAACTTGAAAGGGTAACGCCAAGTTAACTCCTGTGTATAAAGTCTATTCTGAGAGGTAGGAACTGAAGTCTACTGGCCGTGATCTCGAGCAACCAATCCCTCAACGAGGCTGTCAACTGCATCAGCATCTGAATGTTAGCAACTTGAGCAATCTTGGCAATCTTCGCACACTCAAACTAGAATTTCACTGGCTTATAGCTTTGGCGGCTTCGTAACTGAAGTGATGGCCATTATCTCTTCTGCGGCTTGATACAAATCGGTCTCAGCTTTTCTAACGAAATCATGAATTAAGACCGATTTGGTCTTGAATTCAGTTTGTGTGTACTGTACTCTAAAAAACTCGCCTGTTGACTGTGAACACGGTACGATTCTGACAACTTTTCTGAAAACTAAAAATAGCTGCTGAGGCTAAAAATAGCCTTTCGAAGAGTTATTTTCGGCGAAAATCTGAGATATGGGTTTTGTTCAGAAAATGATTCTAAGACAACCCAGAATGTCAGATATGCGAAAATATGACTTCTACTCGACCATGCAAAGAGTTTTCAGTTGAGAAAATTAGAGCCTCGAGAACTGATGCTCTGGAGTAAATTTTCCTGAAAAATTCTGGGACATGGGTTTTCTCGAGGAAGCTATTCTGAATCAACCCAGATGATTTGTTTTGCCAAAAGTTGCCAATTCTTCAAACATGCGAAAGAATTTAAGACGAGAAATAGAAGAATTTAAGACAGAAGAAAGAAGTTTTTAGTGCTCTGCTTCTGCTAAAATTGCCATCTTGTCTGAAGTCTGCTGATAATTCTGACTTGTACCTGCAAAGAAAATGTTTTGATGTCTTCGCCAATGATTGTTGATGAAGAATTTTCCTTTGGTTTGCTAAAATTCGCCTTTGCTTGAGAAAATACGAATTTTGCTTGAAAAATATGAATTTCTCTTAAGAAAAACGAATTTCTCTTTAGCTTTGTGAATAATAAATGAAGATGGCGCCATGCTTAAATAAGATGAAATTCGCATCAATCTGATAACTGCAAGATTTAAAACCTCAATTGAAAATAGAAGCCTTTCAGTTGGACCATTTCAGTTGAACTGCCACTGACTGGAAGTTCAAAAATAAATAATAATAAAATATTTATTATGCAATAGCAAAGGCGCCAAAAATAGAAAATCGCCACTAAATGCTAAAATATGCAAAATATTTGAAACTCCAGTTGACAATTGAATGAAGCTTTAGGCTTCACCGTTGGACTTCACCGATTCCGAAAAGTCATCATTCGAGCTTATAGGCGTTCATTTGCTCAAGATTTTACACTTTTTATTAACTTCCTACTTTGTAGCTGAGCACAAAGTTACAACTGGCCATCTTCGACACTGAATCCCGAGTGACCGGGAGATGCTGAGACTGAGCTGGAGAATTCATCGGAAAGCCCACTGAAGAAGGAAGAAATGTCTGCTGGGAGACACTACTGCAAAATCCATCATTTAACACCCTGAAAAATTAGGCGCCCCTGATTAAATTCATTTACGGGTTCCAGACTTTAACCATTTTCCTAAACTGCCATCTGACACTTCAAATGGCTGCTGACGATGAACGATGAACCCTGCTGACAGGAAACGAAGCTCACTGCATGCCTGGAGACATTCTACATCCAACGACTGTACACATGTCCTCTGAAAAGTTCATTAAAGGCGTCAAAAGTAAAAGCGCCCCTGGCTCTTAGTTGCACTGATGTCATTTTTACGAAAGTTGAACTCTCAACTAGATGCCCTACTTTGACCTCTGATATCTGGAGCTGGAATAACCCGATTCGAGCACTATCTATTTTAACGGACAGCCAGAAGGACCCACAAGAGATGTCTCTAGAGGTGACGAAGCAAGAAAATTGCTTCTAAGACCTCAAAAACGCCAGTGCGTAGTTTATTTAAAATAACCGCTCCAGACTTGGCCATTTTCCGGATATCTTCACTTTTCAGCATTCCACCAAAGACCTCGCACGTACGAGCGTTTGCCAAATCCCGAAGGCTAACGGCTAGGCTCGTTGAATAGATAAAGTGATTACGCTCGAAAGCCGTGAAGACTTCGAACGCGAACGGCCTCATCTGACAGGCCTAAAGGCTAGGCGCCTCTGGACTGTAGAAATACACTGTAAATTGTATGTTGGTCTGCCCGTGAAATTACGTGCTTGGTAGAACCTCCGCCACGATCGCTTGAAACGTCGGATCGACAAGCTGAATGATGCATCGCGGAGCTGGGCTAGACTAGTATTGATGTCAGGAAGACTTCGTCTACAAATTTTGGCATCTTGAGGCTCATTTAAACCAGCGCCCCTTAGCTGTACTTGCACTGGGAATTAACGGAGAAGCTCAAAAATGTGAAAACTCCATTATAAGCTGATCTTCAGACGACGGCTGTCAGAGTTCTAAGATTTGGATAACTGAGTTTGATATCTCGTTGGATAAGCAAACTAATCGAGAACAGATTAACTATATCCGCTATTGAAAACGTCAAGATTTACCCCTTCTTTAAGATGGGCGCCCTCAGGCTAGAGGCGCGCTTTTCACTGAAAAGAGCAAATTTTCCATATTTGGAACTTTGAGAATTTCTGCTTCTGACACTATTTGCCGGAGCTGTGGGTCTCGGAAAGCTTCGCTAGATAGCTTATTGGATAGCCAGACTGATTCTGAAGAGATTGACTATATTCTTGAACAATTTCAACAAGATCTTGACCTTCAACAAGCTGGGCGCCCCTGGGCTATAGTTGCACTTTCTTGTTTTTCCTCTGAGAAATCTTCATAATTTGACCACTGAAAACTCCGTCTCGATCACTGGAATGACCGTGTGCAATGTGAAACGCCGTCGTGAGATATTCCTTTATCGTGAAAAGCTCCATTCTGAGTCTTTGCTTCAGGCTTTGATCAATAAAACTGACTTTGACTGACAAAATATTGACAAAATCTCCATGCTTGATATTGCCCAAAACTATATTTTACAACATTTTAGCAAGATTTAGACTTTTTAATGCAAAATGCCTTGATGAAGCAAAAAAAATAAAAAAAAAAAATAAAAAATTGTTTTGGTTACAACATTAGGCTTCGTCTGGTGACCATGTCGAATTCCTACGGCATAGGAGAACCTAAGAATCTCAGTGTTAAGTAGACCAGTGATTTATAATTGGGCATTGGAGTCAGGACTTTTCCCTATTCACCTAAAAACATTGGAGTTTCCTAAAAACGTAACCTAGAAAATCACCTAAAACAAGACTACCTAAATCACCTAAAACACGACAAAACATCACAAAACGGGGAAACACAATACGACATAACGATAAAGCATAAAAAATATTTACTTAAAGAAAACTAACTCCACCCCTGAAGAGATGAAGTGCTTTGGATATTGTCTGCTGCATGGCAGCAAGGAGAGCCTCCCACCAATATCGTTTTTGCCTGAAAGGCTTCACTTCTCTTCTGATGGGAATTGCAGGAGGCAATCCCTCTGGAATGAAGATTCTAAGGTATTCATATATCCATGCAAAGGTACTCTGACAAAAGTCAGAATATGATGCAAATGGGAAATCTAATACCTCAAAGGTATTAATTCTGTTATAGTCCATCCTTGAAATGTTGAATTCTTCAAACCAGTCGATTGAGTTCCAAACTCGATTTCTGTAATGCCGTAGGTGATCTTTTCTAACTTGGAACCATCCTTTTACCGGCTCATCGATCAGCTCTACATCACCTTTAACACATAGGAGTTTGATTCCCATGTCTTCGGCATCTTTGAGGCCTTGCAAAAGCACCTCTTTTTCTGCTCCAGTGAATTCCAATTGCTGAAAATGTGCAACTGGGTTCAACTGTCCTTTAGGGGATATGATCAATTCCCCTGCTTCTAAAAATGTATATGAACAACCTCCATCGAACTGTATTGTCCTGACTTTGTCTCCTCTGTTGGTCTCTTTTCAGAACAAGCAATGTTCTGGTCTTTAGCTTCTACCTCTGACAGAGTCACGCAATTACCAGGATCCGTTTTAGGCTTTGCTTCTGCTGGAATAAATGACTTGAACACAGCCTGCTTCTTTGCAACCTTGAGAATTTGATCTAATTCTTCTGGATGATCCTGAAGATATTCCAGTTGCGAGATTTGTACCTTGGTCTTCATCATGGAAGTTACGATGTCAAAATTTGCTGAAGACGTCTCTTGAGCAATTGGCATAGTAATCGCATGTGAAGGTTTGGGTTTAGAAGTGAGAGGCACTTCTTCACCCTCTTCGTTTGATTTCCGCCTTTCTTCTTCTTCTTTCTGTGCTCTGAAGTGCTGATCACATGTAAACACAGGAGGAGCGTACTGACGGTATTCTTCTTCTTCTTCTTGATTTGCGGGCTCTTCATCAAAGTATCCCACTGCGGAGTCGCCATCGAAGTTGTCTGTCTGTGGTAAGACAACCTTCGAACTTGGCATTGGTACAAAACTAGAACTGGGAGCAGCTTCAGTGTATCCAATGATTTGGATCATTCTCAGGTTCTCTGGGCATGTGGATCCCGAATGTGCGTCATCGTCATGGAAAGGACAAAATACTGCACTGTGTGCAGCCTCAATCATTGGTCTTGGTGGAGATGTTGGCAACCGTGGCTGAAGATTGTCTCTCTTTGGCTGGTACGGTTGCTGAATTGGAGATCTGATAGAATCTATTTTCATCAAGCCGGAAGTGATCATATTATCCTCCAACTCAATGGCGTGTTCTTGTGCACTCTTCAACTCTGTCGCTTTCGCTGTCTTGAGAAAGAAGGCTATCTCTGATGGAAGAGCATTTATGAAACAGCTTATCAGAATCTCCGGTTATGGATCAAATGTAGAAGAAACTCTTGTAACAAGACGATTAAATCTTGCCACAAAATCCCTCATGTGTTCTTTGTGCTCCATCTTTGAATTTGTGAGCTGGGCGAACAACATGTGACTGTCTTCAGCGGGCTTGAATCTCGCTAAAAACTTCTCTTTCATAGTTGCCCAACTTGTGATACTGCTTGGCGCCAGGTGATTGAACCAGTCGGCAGCATTTCCCGCAAGAGTCTCAACAAAGAGACGCACCGCGATGTCTTCATGTGCTACGTGCAAGACGGCACAAGCCGTTGTGAACGCAGAAAAATGGTCCTCCGGGTGTTGAGTTCCATCGTTGTGAAACCGAGGAAAACGCTTCCTTGACCCTTTAGGTAACTCATGATTTACCTCAAAAGCCAAAGGTCCAATGTTATTACCCCAAGGTAGCAGGGATGGTCGTCGCCTGTCAGCATTATTGTTGTTATCATCCATTGCTTCTGTGTGGATCATGCAATAGGATGCCAGAGTATTATTCCCGTGAAATAAAAGTGTTAAGCTTTTCTTGAAGTTTTCTTGCCTCGTGCCCCACGGTGGGCGCCAAAAAACTGTTGGCGTAAAAACTAACACCTCTGGAGTGCAGGTTTGTACGGACAGCTATGCACACTGCGTAATGAGTGCTCTTCAAATTAGGAGGGGAAGCTCCCTCGTTGTGTTTAACAAAAATGCTTGAAAAGGGAAAAGTAATCTAAACTATCTCCTATCTTTTTGTCTCAGCTGGAAGAGGCACTAGGTTAAGAAAACCAAGAACGTTGCAGCTAAGGATTTTCTGGTTTCGCAGATCATTAACTACAACTAAGCTAACTACTTAAATTCTATCCAGTCTCCCCAAGAAAACAGAGCATGAGGAAACGGAGCAAGGTTTGACTATCAGACGATAAACGTGTATAGATTCTCAACTTGAAGGCAAGGTGGCGCATCTATCAGCTCAATCTAGACTAGTTTATTGGTAACAACATCACACGATAAACTGGATACGGATTCTCTACTTGAAGGCAAGGTGGCGCATCTATCATCTCAATCCGAATTAGTTTATTGTTCACGACAACACACGATAACCAAGTGCAGATTCTCTACTTGAAGGCAAGGTGGTGCGACTATTGTCTCAATCTGAACAAGTTTATTAGGCACAAAACAGATTTATCTAAACTATGAGAATAATTTACCATGACAATCTCATGAAACCCTATGTGGCATAACAATTGATCATAATAGTAAAGACTCACAAAACAGATTTATTGTCACAATCGCATGAAACCCTATGTGGCATAACAATTGATCATAATGATAAAGATTCACAAAACAGAAAGAATTCACCATTACAATTGCATGAAACCCTATGTGGCATAACAATTAATCGTAATAGCGAAGACACATGAACAAATACCAAAAGAGCAATATTGAGGGCAAGGTAGGCGCAGCATATATTTCTCTCTCAAGCAAAAGTTATTTACAAATGAGCAAAAGCTCTTATTTATATACATCAAGGTGTAGGGAACCCTAAAATCACCTTGAGTCATCTACAGTCTTGCAATGCATGCAAGATTCGCTGCCAAACCCTAATAAAGTAAACTATACAGTTAACTGGGAAGCTACCATCAGTTAACCGAAACATCTAATCTAAAAATGGACTATTGTGCGAGCATGCACGTCCTTATTGAAAGCGAGTTAACTGGAAGACTACCATCAGTTAACGAAAAACCCTAAATGAAACTCCAAGTAAATAATGCTAATCTCAGAATAGATATGCATGAGACAAGATAGTGAGTTAACTTGAAAGGGTAACGCCAAGTTAACTCCTGTGTATAAAGTCTATTCTGAGAGGTAGGAACTGAAGTCTACTGGCCGTGATCTCGAGCAACCAATCCCTCAACGAGGCTGTCAACTGCATCAGCATCTGAATGTCAGCAACTTGAGCAATCTTGGCAATCTTCGCACACTCAAACTAGCATTTCACTGACTTATAGCTTTGGCGGCTCCGTAACTGAAGTGATGGCCATTATCTCTTCTGCGGCTTGATACAAATCGGTCTCAGCTTTTCTAACGAAATCATGAATTAAGACCGATTTGGTCTTGAATTTAGTCTGTGTGTAATGACGCAAAACTCGGCCGCTGATCAGAACACTACCAGATTCCTCGGTTAACTTTTCAAAAACTAAAATAGCCCAACAGGCTAAAATAGGTTTCAAGAGTTATTTTCTACGGTAACTGAGATATGGGCTTTAGTCCAAAAAGAAGATTCTAAGACAACCTGCACGTCGATATGCTAAAATATGACTTCTACTGACCATGCAAAGAGTTTTCATTGAGAAAATTAGAGTCTCGAACCGACATGCTCGAGTAAATTTTCCAAAAATTGGGACATGGGTTTTCTCGAGGAGCTTATTCCAATCAACCCGTGATGATTTGTTTCGGTTAAAAGTTTCCAATTCTTCAAACATAAAGAATTTAAGACGAAACAGAAGAATTTAAGACGTAAGAAAGAAGCTTTAGGTGCTCCTCATTATGCTAAACCACCATCTTGTATGAAGTCCGCCGACACCTCGACGGTAACTGAAAGAAATGGGTTTTGATGTGTCTCGCCAATGATTGTTGATGAAGAATTTTCCTTTATTTTGCTAAAATCGCTTTAGTTTCTGGAGAAAATACAACCTTTGCTTGAAAAATATGAATTTCTCTTAAGAAAACGAATTTCTCTTTTAGCTTTGTGAATAATAAATGAAGATGGCGCCATGCTTAAATAAGATGAAATTCGCATCAATCTAACAACTGCAAGATTTAAAACCTCAGCTGAAAATAGAAGCCTTTCAATTGGACCATTTCAATTGAACTGCCACTGACTGGAAGTTCAAAAATAAATAATAATAAAATATTTATTATGCAATAGCAAAGGCGCAAAAAATAGAAAATCGCCACTCAATGCTAAAATATGCAAAATATTTGAAACTCCAGTTGACAATTGAATGAAGCTTTAGGCCACCAAGCGGATCTCTCACCGACCTCAAAAGTCATCATTCGGTTTTATAGCGCTCATTTGCCTGGCGATTTTACACTTTTATTAACTTCCTATACTTTGTAGCCGAGCACAAAGTTAACCGCCATCTTCGCATTAATCAACTCGAAAGTGACCCAGAGATGCCGAGATCATCGAGAATTCATCTGAAAGCCCATCAAGAAGGAAGAAATGTCCGGGACACTATCGCAAAATCCATCATTTAACACTCAAAAATTAGGCGCCCCTGAATAAATTCATTTACGGGTTCCAGACAACCATTTTCCAAAATTGCCATCTGACACTTCAAACGGCTGCTGACGGTGAACGGCGAACCTTGCTGACATGAGACGAAGCTCACTGCATGCCTGGAGACATTCTGCATCCAACGACTGTACACATGACCTCTGAAAAGTTCATTAAAGGCCTCAAAAGTAAAAGCGCCCCTGGCTCTTAGTTGCACTGATGTCATTTTTACGAAAGTTGAACTCTCAACTAGATGCCCTACTTTGACCTCTGATATCTGGAGCTGGAATAACCCGATTCGAGCACTATCTGTTTTAACGGACAGCCAGAAGGACCCACAAGAGAAGTCTCTAGAGGTGACGAAGCAAGAAAACTGCTTCTAAGACCTCAAAAACGCCAGTGCGTATTTTATTTAAAATAACCGCTCCAGACTCTGCCATTTTCCGGATATCTTCACTTTTCAGCATTCCACCAAAGACCTCGCACGTACGAGCGTTTGCCAAATCCCGAAGGCTGACGGCTAGGCTCGTTGAATAGATAAAGTGATTACGCTCGAAAGCCGTGAAGACTTCGAACACGAACGGCCTCATCTGACAGGCCTAAAGGCTAGGTGCCTCTGGACTGTAGAAATACACTGTAAATTGTATGTTGGTCTGCCCGTGAAATTACGTGCTTGGTAGAACCTCCGCCACGATCGCTTGAAACGTCAGATCGACAAGCTGAATGATGCATCGCGGAGCTGGGCTAGACTAGTACTGATGTCAAGAAGACTTCGTCTACAAATTTTGACATCTTGAGGCTCATTTAAACCAGCGCCCCTGAGCTGTACTTGCACTGGGAATTAACGGAGAAGCTCAAAAATGTGAAAACTCCATTATAAGCTGATCTTCAGATGACGGCTGTCGAAGTTCTGAGACTTGGATAATTGAGTTTGATATCTCGTTGGATAAGCAGACTAATCGAGAACAGATTAACTGTATCCGCTATTGAAAACATCAAGATTTACCCCTTCTTTAAGATGGGCGCCCTCAGGCTAGAGGCGCTTTTCATTGAAAAGAGCAAATTTTCCATATTTGGAACTTTGAGAGTTTCTGCTTTTTACACTATTTGCCGGAGCTGTGGGTCTCGGAAAGCTTCGCTAGATAGCTTATTGGATAGCCAGACTGATTCTGAAGAGATTGACTATATTCTTGAACAATTTCAACAAGATCTTGACCTTCAACAAGCTGGGCGCCCCTGGGCTATAGTTGCACTTTCTTGTTTTTCCTCTGAGAAATCTTCATAATTTGACCACTGAAAACTCCGTCTCGATCACTGGAATGACCGTTTGCAATGTGAAATGCCGTCATGAGATATTCCTTTATTGTGAAAAGCTCCATTTTGAGTCTCTGCTTCAAGCTTTGATCAATAAAACTGACTTTGACTGACAAAATATTGACAAAAACTCCATGCTTGATATTGCCCAAAACTATATTTTACAACATTTTAGCAAGATTTAGACTTTTTAATGCAAAATGCCTTGATGAAGTAAAAAATAAAAAATAATTTTTTTTTGGTTTGGGTACAACAACACTCCAAGAAAAAAGGCTGAGAGAAGTTAGGTAGTGCTAGAATAGGACAAGTACTCATTACCTCATTCAATTTGTCAGAAGTGCATTGAGCCTCATCCAACCATTTGAAAGCCCCTTTCTTTATAAGATTTGTAAGAGGTGCACCAAGCTGCGAGAACCCCTTAACAAACCTCTTGTAGTACTTGCATACACCATAGAAGCCCCTCAACTCAATTAGTGTCTTTGGAGGAGGCCAATCCAAATAGGTTTAATCTTCTCCTGATGAACTTGGACTCCATTTGCACCAATCACATGTACCAAATAAAGAATCTTTGTTAATCCAGACTTGTTGTGACCTTTTCACACATCGCCCCATTCAAGATGGGGACCCCTAATTTTTGCTCCATTCTGGTCTTTTGGCTTTGGTTTTTCTCTCTCTCTCTCTGTCTCTTTTCTGATGTCTGTCTTTCGGCGATTTCTCCGCCTTTGAGCTTAAACGTGAATGTTGGCCAAGTCTGAAAATTAGGGTTTGTGCTTTCCTGGTCAACCTCGGGCCGAACGAAGTGAGTAAATTGAAAACAGAGCTTAACGTTGTTGTCAGTATGCTTCCAGCAGGCTCCCAGCAAATTTTCATCAGATTCTGAGTATTTACTATTTTTAGTAAGAGTGAAATCACAGGCAATTCGTCAGCATTTTTGAGATTCCGACAGTCACACGGCATTCAGAGCACATCAAACTGCTCGTGCGCAAAATTTGAGCAAAAACAGACCACTTTCTATTTTTGGCAGTCCAGCTTCCGGGGCAGATTTTAGGGCTTAAACGAAGAATTTTTCAACGCATGTTGGCATATTCCTTCTGGGTTTTTCAAGACCTTCGCAACGGTATAACATGCAAAACGAGACGACAACTTTCAAAATTCAGTCTTCCAGGGCTATTTTTAGGGTTTGCATGTCAGGGTTTCTTTTGCATGTCGGATGATTCCCGATGGGTTTTTCGAGAGCTTCGCGATGGTGTGACATGCAAACGAAGATACTCGCTCAGAAGGAACTTACTATTTTTAGCAGGTGCGTCCCGACACCGCTTCCCAGCAGTTCAGAATCATGAGCTGATCGCAGTGCCATAGAAACGAGAGCAAACATATATCATTTGATATGCATGCAGAGCGAATTAGGGTTTCCAGCTTCGGAGCCTGAAAAGAGGGGTAAAAAGTCAAAATTTTCAAAACCGATGTAAACCATCGCGATCAGCATCCTTCAGGCTATCTATTGGTGAAATTTCAAGTCAAACGGAGCACTTACTATTTATAGTAAGTCGTTTTGGAAACAGGCTAAATATAGCAAGTCAGGCGCATGCGCTGATGTCTGTGGTCAGGTCACGTGGTGAGGAGCGCCTCATTCAAGTTTCAAGTCAATCGGAGCAGTGGAACTATCAGAAGCAAGCGGTTACTATTTATAGCAAATCACCTTCCGAAATGGGCTAAAAATAGCAGGCCAACTAAAAATAGCAGTGTCAATAGGCCAACAAGGTCGTGAGGATCCAGTGTTCAAAATTTCAAATCATTCCGAGCTTCCGAGATTTGAAAATCAAGAGACTTACTATAAATAGCAAGGCACAGAGAAGCTGACAAAAGACAAGAAAAATGGCTAAGTCCGAGAAAATCCTCCTACTACCTGAAAATGCGCCCATCTCAACTAGAAGTCATGAAAAACGCCTAAGTGTTGATTTCATCCTCCTGCCTTGGTGAAATGCGCCCAGGGAAGAGGGTTAATAGCAAAAATTTTCTAAGTATAAAACTTTATCCTCCTCCTATGGAAAAATGCGCCCATGCTTGGGAAGCTAGAAGAAAGTCAAAAGGGGAAGTCAAACATGTTTCATCCATCACCTATGCTAAAATGCGCCCCTTACATGCAAGCAAATCCAAAAAGTTTCTAAGTGAGAAACTTCATCCTCCACCCCCTTTGAAATGCGCCCAAATGAGGGCATGTAAGGACAAAATAGGGGAGCTCAAAGGTCACAAGGTGGCGTTGCATATGTTTCATCCCTCATAACCTCCAAAATGCGCCCATGTTTTAAGCTTCATCCGCCTCACTATGTGAAATGCGCCCATAAAGCTAAGAGGTCAACAAGTCAACAAATGTTCATCCTTCAGCTTATGCAAAATGCGCCCAAAACAGATCATATGAAGACAAAAGTTTTAAATTTTTCTTGACCCCACCACATATGCGCCTAAGGAAAAGATAACGCCTATGTGGCATCCCCTTGAAATGCGCCCATGCTTAAAGTCAAAAGTCCACATGAGTATCTTGGACGCGCCATGAAGACAAGGTAAAGTGGAGTAGAGGAAAAGGAGTTAAGGCGTTGAAGGTGTAAGGTAATAAAATATTCCCCATGATGTGCCAAATGCGCCAAGACACAAGATGAATAAAAGGAAATATGTAAGGCGTGGCTGGTATCCTCTTGCATATGCTATATGCGCCTAAAGTGAAGTGTTGAGAGTGAAAATAAAATATTGCCAAGGCGTATGGTATACTAGGCGTAATAAAGTTAAATTTTCCCCTTCAAATGAGAAGTGCGCCTAGATTTGAAAATTAATATTGCTAAGTGGTGAAGTGATAAGTGGTAAGGCGTTGAGAATGTTAAGTGTTGATAATTTTTCCTAAGGCGTTGGAGTTCCAAGTGAACTATCCTTCAAGTGTGAAGTGAAATATGCTAGGCGCCTCCATGAAATTTTTTCTGAGATGAATGGATAAAATTTTCTCACAGGCAAGTTGGTTGAGTTGAGTATAAAATTTTCCAGGGCGAAATTTTCAAAAAGTTTTTCAAAGTCATTCAAAAATTTTCTAAGGCACAAATATTTTCTCCCTTAGAAAAATGCCTAAGTCTGGAGAGGTGATGGAATTTTCTTGAAGCACGAGCAGAATTGCCAGAGGTGAAGTCAGTGAATGCCAGTTGCACAGAATTGATAAATTTTTCCAAGTCAGAGCAACAAGAAATCTTCACAGATGTGAAAAACGGATTTAAATTTCACAGGGAAATAATTTTCTAAGGTTCAAAATTCAAGAAAATTAAATGAACCCGTTCATTGCGCACCCATGAGTTTGACGCGTTCTGAAGGAAATTTTCTTCTGGGTATTGAAGATTATCGATGAGGAGTTGATTTTAAAGTCCTCCATGCTTCGCTGCGGCCATCGGGATGAGGATTTTTGATAGGCACTAGAGTGACGAGTTTTCCTAAGGGGAACTTGAAAATTTTCTAAGGCAAAATGAAGAAAATGTGTTTTCAAGGTGAAATTCTCCAGACGATGAATTTGAAAGGAACTGCCTAGGTGAATTTGCCCAAGCTCTTCGTGAAGATAGTTTTCTTGAGCCAGAGATGAACGAAATTGGGTATCGGAGCTCCAGTTAGTGAAATGAATTTCTCAAAGATGATACGCCCTCGAGGAAAATGGGTTGAAAATTTGGCTAAGGCATGAAGAATTGAACGCAAAGTTGGCAACAAATCCTTGGAGATCAAAACTTGGTAAGTAAGTTGAGTTTATGTTGTGAAATGTTCTAATTCTCTTCTCCTTGCTTGTTTTGCAGGAGAAATGTTGAAGCCGGAGCACGATGACTTGAAGTGGTGAAGCACGATGATATTACAACCTTCGGAGGAAGATAAAGTTTTGAGTTTCACATGAAGGAAGAAAGTTGCGAGAAAATGGCTAAGTGTTGAGGCTCAAGTAACAAAGAAGAAACATTTTCAAAATTCAAGATAAAAAAAAAAAGAATGGAGGCTCAAGCAAAGTTGAGGAACAACGTCAAGAAGAAGATCAAGGGCAGTGTGAACGCGTTTCAAGATTGGAATCTTCTAGAAGGATGATGGTGGACATTATGGCTCATTTATTACCCCACTCTCCTTTGTGGCGGTTTTTAGGGCAAATCCTGTTTAGGGCTGAGGTGGCACAATCTGGGCCATCCAGCCGATTGTAACCCTAGCCGTCTTTTGGACTGGGCTAGCTATATAAAGGGGGAGTCCCCCTCATTTGTAATGGCATTAGAAATTAGAAGTAGAAGCAGAGCTTAGGGGAGTAGAGAGAAATTGATAGAGTAGAAAGTAAGGTAGTTTAGATTGAAAAGGAAGGAAAGTCTTCCCTTTGGATACTTTGTAAGAAGTTGTCATGTATGCTTTCATAATAAAAGAATTTTCATTGATGGTGAATTCTTCTTTGTTGTGAATAGTTGTTGAGGCTTCTTCATCCTTCCAATTCACGTAGCATCTTGAAGTAGCTTAAAGTAAAGTAGATTTCATTTCATGCAAGTACTTAGCAATTGTGGAATGTGGTGTTTGATTTGAACAAGACTTCGTTCGTCCATACCACTAGCGGGCTCGCTGACGGTGGGTTCGCCTTGCGTGGTCAACTGGAATTTTGTGAAACTTAACTTCGATTATGGTTTATATGCTGGCATGCGTCGTTGTGATGGTGTCTTCATGTTAAATCGTGATCTGAACATCTTAAGTCACTCCTCTGAAGATTGCACCAGTTCCGCGGAGGCTGTCCAAAGTGAGGCAAAACGGAGCTTGGTTGAAGTATGTGAGAATTGATCGCCGTGTCCCACGCCTTAGAGTAGAACATAAATTTCTTAGGCCCTACACCCTTTAATTTCAGTTCATTTCCGGTTAGAATTAGGAAACTTGTGCTCACCTGCCAAATCATTCAAATTACACGAAAGCCCTTAGTCTACTGTCTGTTGTCAGCTGTCGAACAATTGTGTAAGTCCCCTCGTGAGAACACAACAACTCACATCAAACCAACTGAGGGTATTCTAAGTATTCGGAACCTTGGAGTTGAAAGCATGATCTTACTCGCAATCTTAGCATGCTGAATACTTTGTTCAAAAGAGGATAGGGTATTCGTTGGGAAACTTTATTCTGTGTTGGTGCGGTCTCAAAAACCACATCAACAAGACTCACACTTAGAAGCTTAGGAAAATAGGAATTGTGCCTCCATGATACCCAACATCTCATCAAGATGCTTGATGTGATCCCCCAATGTCTTACTGTAAATGAGAATATCATCAAAGAACACGAAGAGGAGTTTCCGCAACTTCTTGTTGAAGATATGGTTCATATGAGATTGGAAGGTTGCAAGAGCATTGATCAACCCAAAGGGCATGACTAGGAACTTGTAGTGCCCATAATGACATCTGAATGTTGTCTTGTGAATATCCTACTCCCTCACTCTAATTTGGTGGTATCCCAATTGAAGGTCAATCTTAAAAAAATACAGTGTTCCATGTAGCTCATCCAACAACTCATTGATCCTGGGAATAGGATACTTGTTTTTGATTGTCTTTTTATTCAACGCACAATAGTCAATGCACATCTGCATGGTCCCATCCTTCTTCTTCACCAGAACAATTAAAGAAGCGAAGGAGCTCGAGCTAGGCCTGATGTGTTCCATATCAAGAAGTTCCTTGATTGTTTTCTCTATCTCCTCTTTGGACCTCTTTGGATGTTGATATGGAGGGGTAATTACAGGCTGAGATCCATCCTCTAACTCGATAACATGCTGAAAACCCCTATCAGATGGTCTTCTAGGAGGAATCTCATTGAAAACCAAGCTGGGCTTATCCAAAACAGATTGAATATCCACATGGGGTTGTCCATTGCTATCTGTAGGGGTCTTAGACGAAATCAAACATTGAGCTTTCCATGCAACATCCCCATGTCTAAATGTGCTTGTTATCCTCTTTGCTGACATGATCCTAGGTGTACCATTGGACATACCCCTTAATACTACTTTCTTTCCATCCACCCTGAACTTCAGCTCCATGGTCTAAAAGGTCTATGACCACTTCCCAAATAATGTAACCACTGTAGCCCCAAAACTATATTAGTTTTATCAATACCCACTACATAAAATTCATTGTTCACTATGTATTTACTCAATGCTATACTCATTGTGGGACTCAGTGCAAGTCATGATGAAGCCATCAATAACCATTACATTGAAGCCCTCAAAGTCCTCTATTTGCAAACCCCTTTTAGCCACTAGAGCCTCATCTATAAAATTGTGGGTTGCCCTATTGCCAATCAACAATGTAACACATTGCCCTTATAAAACTCCCCTGACTTTGAATGAATTATATCTAGGAGTGCCAAAAAGGGTAGTGATGGTTCCTCCCTTCTCTTCCTCCAATGTATGTCCCTCTTCATCTGTGGTTTCCCCATCTGAATCATCCTGACCACCACTAGTAGCTCCTTCTACCTTCTCTTCCTCACCATTTGAAACTACCTCAATGTAGTGAACCTTTCCTTTTCCAAAACATTTGTGGCCTAGTTCCCAAGGCTCCTTGCAACTAATACATAACTTTTTTCTGTGTAGCTCATTTCGAACCTCATCATCCAAGTTGTTCCTCTTTGGCCAATCCTTTTGAAAAGGTTTCTTATCCTTCTTGGGAGGAAATGATTTAGGCTAAAATTTATTTTTTAGGAGCGAAACTCTCCATGTTATTAGCCCTTTTTATGGCATCCTGCAAGGTAGTTGGATCGAACGCTTTGACCCAAACTTGAAGAGGTTTTTTCAATCCCACCATAAACAGAACAATCAACCTATTCTCTGAAATGTTTGTCACCATCACTAAAATTATTTGGAACTCTAAAGTGTATGAATCAACTGACCCTATTTGCCTTAGCTGAGCTAATTCCCTAAAATGCAACTCTGGGTCCTTTTTGTCGAATTTATCAATTAGCCTCTATGTAAAATCAGCATATGAGGTAATGCTAGCATGTCCTAAAGTGACCAGCCCATGGTACCACCACTCATGAGCTATTTTGCACCCATTAACGTGCAGTGCATTTGTTAGAACCATCATAGCTAGGAATAGTTAGTTTTCCCACCTTTTGCTGAAAATCATGGTTACCCCTTTTTCCTTTCTCATTTATAGGCCTATTCTTGTATTTGACTTGACAAAAATAAGCTAAGGACATAGCTGCATGAAACTCATGCCCCAAACTTTGATACTCCCTCAAATAATCTACCCATCCTCCACCACCTTCTTGCTGTCCAACATGTCCTCTTGGTGGTGCTTATAAGTGACATTTTTTGGTCTGATGCAAAATGCTTTGTCTCTAGCATTACTCCAATCTTGACTATCATCAAATATGCGGACACCAATGTACCTAGCCTTGGAGATTTGTATGAGTGCATTAATAGTATACTTGGCCAAATGAAGGCCATTGTACATGAGAAAGACACCACGTTGTAATTCTATCATGAACATATTCAGCCAATCATTTAGCAAAGATGGGAGAAGTTCAACACTCCCTTTGACATTGGTGCCTATGCATTGAACCCAAGTAGTATGTGCAAAGGCATAGTAGAGTTACCCCTATGCAAGATATTGAGATGAAGGCAAGGTTCATGAAGGCTATTCAAAAGATGTATTGAAGATGCCTCCACCATTCATACTGAGTGGAAAATATTTACCACTCTTATCCAAAAGAGACCAAGCTAGATAGGGAGATTATGGCACTAGAGGACTCAATTTTGTGGTGGACTATGAATGGGCCTCATTCTCTAACAACCACACTAGTCATTCATTTGTTGTTCTAGGCTTCTAGTTATGTTTCTAAGAGGAACTAATCTACTTATAGCTTCATCCACTCTATTAAGAGGAATAGACTTACCTCTGGAAGAGTGGAGAAGCTTGTAATTATACATAGTGCCTTGCACCTCATTGACTGCAACATTCTTACATACAAGGATATTTTAGCAACCCAATGGGATGTCTAGACAAAGGAGCCAACACAAGTTGATAATAATGCAACACAAACAAGGTTGGTTGATATTGGTTGAGGAGCCTGACCTTAAGGAATCTAGCACTTCGAGTAATAATGAGTTTGGTGCAGACTTTGGGGATGATTAGAGGCATTGAGCATTTGGAAAATTGTATTTGAACTTTAAATGCAATCATCATTTTTTATATAAAATATCGATATTCAACATTTTCATTGTTCAATACAATGTGTTTAGTATTTCAAAATTTCATTTGTTTTTCTTACCAATCAAGTGAGGGGTAAGGACCCTCCCCATTTGGTAAATGCCAGTAACAAAATATATCACCCACTAAATAGGGAAATATTATGCTTCAAACCTATGAATTGAGGAGCTAGGGAAAAAAACAATC
The DNA here is from genome assembly GCA_007258455.2 of Sequoia sempervirens. Taxonomy (NCBI): domain Eukaryota; kingdom Viridiplantae; phylum Streptophyta; class Pinopsida; order Cupressales; family Cupressaceae; genus Sequoia; species Sequoia sempervirens. The sequence continues at coordinate 176,133 of VDFB02255687.1, forward strand.
CATGACTTCTATGCAAACAAACATCTATTGCAGCAACATGGTTTCACTTGATCGACAACTTGCAAGTCATTTCCACAATCACTAGCATCTTCATCAACAAGTTGTATATAACTCAACAACCTCATGGATTGCACTTCATCAACATTAGAATTTCAGCAACAATATGACTTCACTTCGTTTGCCACTTGCTGGTCACTTCTACTACAACATCGTTTCACTTTGTTAACCACCTATAAGTTGCTTTTGCAGCAACAACAACATGGTTTCACTTTATCAACCACTTGTAAATCACTTTCACAACCACTAGCATCTTCATCAACAAGCTATGTATAACTTAACAGCCTTGTGGATTTCACTTCGTCAACACCAGAAATTCAGCAACATCATGGATTTCAGTTACTAGTTTGTGTCATAAGGATATCTGACACATTGGCAAGTCCTTGCCAAAAACTAATGCTATTGCCAATGATTGTTTCATCCCCATAGTCTATGCCCTAATTTGAGAGATAATCAACCACTTTGTTGCCTTCTTGGTAAAATTGTTGGGTAGAGAAAAGCTCAAGAGTATCAAGAATATTCCAAGCCTCAAATAATATACTACTGATTTTCCAATTTGACAACTACCTTTTTTTGATGCATAGGATGATGGCCATAAAGTCCCCTTCAAGGATCACCAAATCAATCTTGCATGATTGAACTAGTTGGAGACTAAGGAGAGTTGAAGCTTCATTCAATGTTTCACTTGTTATTCCTTATATATTTTTTTTATAACTAATTTTTCAAGTACTATTATATTTGTATTGTTGTCCCTGTACCATCCCAAACCCAATCTCTTGGTCCCCTCGTCCTTGATACCTAACCCATTATCCCAAGCCTATGGAACTGTGAAGTCAATTGATGGCTCTTACAAAGTGAAAAATGTCGAGACTCTGCAATATATTGGAAAAGGTGGTCAGTGTAATATTGAAATGGGTGTGGATAATCACTTTCAAGTTGTGACCAACAATGCAATAGCATATGTAGTAGCAAGGAAATTTCTTGAGGAAAGGCACCCTACCAATTTTTGGAGCCCTTTTGCCACTTGTTGCATTGATCTTCTACTTGAAGATATAGGAAAAATTGATCATGGAAATCATGATGGAAGAGGCAAGGAGTATCACTGAATACATCTATAACCCTCGGATACATAACCTAAGGAGAGAGAACACCCAGCAAAGGAGCTTGTGCAATTAAAATCCACACAATTTGCCATCAGCTTCATCACATTGCAAAGCATTTAATGTTAACCAATGTCTCTTAAGTAGATTTTTTTAGTCTCCCTACTCAAAGAAGTCCAAAAGCAAAAACTTGAAAGGATCATTGAGACCATTATTGATAATATGTTTGCCAAAAGCATGGATGAGAACCTCAAGGTAACTTCAAACTTAACGTTTAATAACTTACAAAGTAATAAACTCCATTATTAGTTTTTCAATTATTATTCATTTATTGTCGTTCAAAATTTTATTAATTTTTATTTTTAAAATCCATAGTATTTTGCTTTAGGTGATAGAACCTTTGGATAGTTACTTGTAAATGTAAATTTAAATGACTTAGTTGAAATACATATTATTCGATTACTATCAACTGCATAGAAGGTTCTTGGATAAATTTTATTATCATAAAAAAATGAATTGTGCATTTCTTGCTAGTGTTTTCAAATATCAAAACACTCACATCTTGATTTACTCTATTGTTGGTGCAGGAGCTATCATATTTAATGATCCTACGTCTTGCATTTCAAAGTCTTGGGGTTGTTTATGGAGACCTGGGCACATCTCCACTCTATGTTTATAAGAGTACATTTCCAGATGGAATTCATGATGGTGAAGATGTGATGGGAGCTCTGTCATTAATCATATATACATTAACCTTAATTCCTTTGCTCAAATATGTCTTTGTGGTCATGAGGGCTAATGACAATGGTGAAGGTAAAATAACATGACTGAGCATTGAATTTCATAAAATTAAAATATTGTGCATATATGTTGCTTAATATTTCAGTTTTATCATCTGTGAATCTTTGATATTTGAACCCTGAGATCCTAGTGTATTCTAATAAAAAAATTGATCTATTTTGATCTCTATGGTTATGTTTATGTTAAACTTAAATATTTTGTTTTTCTATCAGCCTTTCTGTTTACAAGTCTTAGTCGTGCTCAGCTTCTTAGTGTTCATAATAGTGTAATTCTAATTTCTATTAACAATATCTTACATTGTTGTAGGTGGAACATTTGCTCTATATTCACTACTCTGCAGGCATGCTAAGGTAAAAACAATTCCAAATCAACACCGAACAGATGAAGATCTTACAACTTACAGCCGACAAAAAATTAAAGATAAATCATTTGCAGCACAAACAAAAGAATGGCTGGAAGCCAAAAGCTACTGCCAAAATGCACTCCTTATTCTTGTTCTTATTGGTACCTGCATGGCTATTGGTGATGGGATATTTACTCCCGCTATATCAGGTAGTTTGTTTTTGAAGATTTTGCATTTGCTATCCTTTCTTTCTAGTGGCTTGGGTTGAAACTGCTTGATTGGATTAAAAATGTTTTTGTCAGACAAATTCTTCTTTTATTTAATTTTTTTTCTTTTTGAATATTTAGATTCTTCTTGTTTCCCATCTAAATTTCATAATGGTTTATGAATTTACTGATTAAAGGGAAATCTAGCTAATGCTATAGATGCAAAACTTTAAAACGTCTTTGATTATATGGGAAAAATAGGTTTTGAAGGGACTTGAAACCCTTTACAACAAAAGATACTAAGAGCTGCTAAAAAATACATCAGTATGACACCAGTAGCATCCCAAAAGTCAAAAACATTACAAAAAAGGGTGCATGACGAGAGATAAGACAATAAGCTAACAACTGCACCCAATAGCATCAAAACAGCAAAACAACAGGAAAAAAACGACACCCAGCAGAAAACAGAGAAAAACAACACTAATTCAAACTGCTTAAGTTGTTGGCCACCTCAAGCTCCTGGCTTCTATGCTTTTCTATCATGTTCAGCAGCTCCTTCTTCTCAGCTTTAAAATGTCAATGTCAAGCACTCATGCAATTCAATAGAAGACCTTTAGAGTATGAAAATATATGTATTTCAGGAGCACCACCAGCTCTACGAGGATTTCGCATTTAATAGGAATGATGAAGAGGGGATAGAATAGTGGCAAACAGATATTTTTAATGTCCAGGAGGCAAAAGCTGTAAAATAGAATGAAAATAAACTGCAGATCTGGTCATGAAGAGCTCAATGGCTTGGAGACAAGGCATTCTTTATTTAGATAGTGAAGAGGCGATTAGCTTGCAAATTTGAAATTTAATTTAAGGTTTCCTTTTCAGATAGAACAATCAAAATGTCAAGATAAAATTAGAACTATTCATGAATTAATCATATAATTAGTTGCATTTTTTTGAGACAGTCATATTGGTAAGTTGCATTCTGAGTCCTGAAATGTCATTTAAAAGCTATTACATACATGCTTGATGGAGTTGTGTTACTTTGGAACACAGGGAACATGGTTATACATAAAGGGTTTATATTGAGAAGATGACTGAGCTTAAATTCTCCTCCAATCTAGTCAAGACTCAAGACTGTCTAAGGCTTAAGCTATATCCTATACCATGCATTCTTTTCACACTTTTGTGTAGAATGTATAGTTTGTGCATCATATGTAAAATACTTTGTGCCTGGTTTACTATCTTACTTTGTGTTGCTTAATTTTGTTGTTGTTACCTTTACAAGGTTATTCAGGATAGAGAATGCTTGAACTGCAAAGTGGAAACAAATTTTAGAATTGTACCCTGGAAATTTGCAAAAACTTTAAATTCTAAAGCCTTATCTGGTTCTCATTTACATGATATTTATCTGTAATTGACTTGGATATTCTAATGTAAAATTCTTCAATGCAGGTGAAATTTTTTCCTATGTGCTGATTCAATGCAATCTTTTATGAAGAAAAAACATACATAAGGCTGGAATTTGATGTGTGTTACAATTTGTAGCTGTGATCTGCCATCTGCATCCTTTATTAAAAAATTTATGTGTACATGCTCAAATTTGTGCCTATACTGTTGAAAATTAATCTTATTACTTGTGTGATTCGTCATCACACCAATTCAATAGTATATGACTGAATTTACTTCTATTTGCTGCTGTAAATCATGATCTATGCTTAAAATCAGCTTAACATAGAGTTCTAATGCTTGCTTAAATGCTGGAAATGAAATCAGCATGGAAGAAATGAACAATCGAAAAACTAAAGAACATAGAGACAGCATCATGAAACAAGAGGGACACAAGATATATTCTGGAGAAATACAATTTGAGAAAATTCCAGCAACTTGGGGCTGTACCTCCTCATAACAATTGAGACTAGCAAGATTACAGCAGTGCTCTATTTGGAGCCACCAATAACACTGTGGGACTATATCAACACCTCTCTGGTATATCTTCTATATTCTGTAACTTACTCAGAATTTCAGAACTACCATATAACACCTCTTACACTCAATATGGATGCATACAACATTTCTAGATTGAATCCTGGTTGATGATAGGTGCAACTGCAAGAACCCAGTAGGAATATTCTGCATATATTGGACTAGTAACATGATGTGGAAGACTTGAAGCACCATTTCATCTCAACAGTTGGGATGTGTAACTTTATAGCTTCCATTCTGGGTTGCTGTTTGCTGCATTTGGGCACTTAAGTGGCTGACATATCTGCCTGCCATATCTAGTGGCTGTTGAATCTACTTGACACATTTGTTGGTCATCAAGTTTGTGTTATACATTCACCAGCCATCAAATTCACGCAACATATTTGTCGGGCATCAAATTTGTATAATATATATTTTGACTGATAAATGTACATCATATTACTGTTTTCTTAAGTTAGAGATGCCAGAGGGGTTCATAATGGTTCAAATCATCCTGATAGTCTTCATATTTTGAACAATTATTGTGACTGTTTGTCTTATTTTGATTGTCTCTTAGTCATACGTCACGAAACTGAATTATGACTGAAAATCAATTATTTCAGCTGATCAATTCCTGATCTGATGTAGCTTAGTTGACATGGCTATTTTATTGTCTGAGATAAACTCACTTTTAGTGCTTGATAAAATGTAGTGGGTTATCTGAATGCTTGCAGATTGGTAGTATGGATGCAATTATTTTCTGTTTAATAGGTTCCTTGTAGATTAAGGCTTTGATCTGTATTGGGATTGGTTGTTTATATAGTTGGTGGGCTTTGTTGTGACCTTTTCACACATCACCCCATTCAAAATGGGGACCCCCTAATTTTTGCTCCGTTCCTCGTCTTTTGGCTTTGGTCTTGTCTCTCTCTCTTTCAGTCTCTTTCTGCTGTCTGCCTTTTCGGGGATGTGCCCGTCTGTGAGCTTAAATGTGAAATTTGGCCAAGTCCATAGAATTAGGGTTCGTACTTTCCAGTCAATTTGGGGTCGAACAAGGTGAATAAATTGAAAATTGAGACTAACGTTGTTGTCAGTATGCTTCCAGCAGGTTTCCACTGAAATTTCGTCAAATTCTGGCAACTTACTATTTTTAGTAAGTGTGTAGTTCCAGGTGTTCCTTCAGAATTCTTGAAGTTTTAACAGTCACACTGCATTCAAAACATGTCAAGGCACTCATTTACAAAATTTGAGCTGAAACAGACAACTTACTATTTTTAGCAGTTCAGCGTCCAGAGCGAATTCCAGGGGTAATATGCAGAGTTTTTCAATGCATGTCTGAGGATTCCTTCTGGGTTTTCAAAGACCTTCGCAATGGTATAACATGCAAAGTGAGATAACGACTTTCAGAGTTCAGCCTTCGGAGGCTATTTTTAGGGTTTGCATGTCAGGGTTTCCTTTGCATGTCTGCATATTCTTTATGGGTTTTTCGAGAGCTACACAGTGATATGACATGCAAACGGAGATAATCACTTATTCAGGAACTTACTATTTTGTTGTACCCAAAATAATTTTTTTGGCATTCTGTATAAATTGAGCTAAATCTTGTTAAAATGCCATGTTAAGTCAGTTTTAGGTCAAACCAATCATAGAATCTTGGTGGGTTTCTGTCAAAGAACACACGTGCAAAATTCTGAAAATTTGAAAATTAGGGTTTTTCGCTCCTATTTTCGGGAAACCCCGAAAATAGGACCTTCCTAAATGATTGAAAATGATTTTGATAGGATTAAAAGGCTTCACGATCACATTGGTCAAGTCAGAATCATCAAAAGACATGTTTTACTCTGGTGGGTCTATTTCTATTTTTCAGGAATAAAGTTAGAACCTCTGCAGCCATTAATGGTAGATTGGCCAGTACTAGGTGCTGAAAGCTAAGCTTCAAAAGCTTCAACGACACAACCATGGCGGAAAAGGTCAAAAATGATGTTGTTTGATGAAGGAGATTCCTGAAAGTGAAAAAGGTCAAAATTTGACCAACTCTGGAAACGTTACGAAGGAGAAAACTCAAAATGCTGAAAAGAGCCTTTTTCAAGCAGGGGCGCCCATGATCTTTGAGGGTCAAATGCAGTCAGTAAGATCATCCAAAGCAGTCATTCTTGACGTTTGATTGCTGGCTCGACAGTGAAACAAACATCTAGATCATCAGATGAATAGATCACAAGCAGCTGCTGACAAAGCAAAAAGAGGCAGTTGAGGAAATGTCAGGAAACCACAGTTAACGGCGAAGTTCTAAGAAAAAGAGCCTTTCCAAAAGAAAGGCGCCCTCTTGACCTCCGGATCTTGATAAATGACAAAAGGCTTCCCAGGATAACCTTCTCAGCCCGTAGATCTCGCAAACGCAACTGCACCAATATCGGAAGCATTCAACGGATAATCCAGATCAAAGTAGGCAACTTTTCAAATGAAGATGATCAGGCCAAAAGGTAAAAGCGCCCTTTTCAAGGAGGGGCGCCCTTGAATAAAGGAACCCTAAATTGAAATCCAGGTTTTCTGAAGTCAGTCATTTTGGTAGAACAAGCTGGGTACCTGATGAGACATCAAGCGAAATCATCTGACTCTCCGATCAACGAGAAATCCAGATCAAAGCACGAGAGGTCATTTCAAAAGGCTGAAGAACGAAGTTTGAAAATTCACCAAGGCATTAGCAAAAGAGCCTTTTCTTGGAAAAGGCGCCCATTCCTTTGAAGCCCTAAACTCAGCTTTTCATCATCATGTCTCCCAGGCACTTCTTTTCAGTTTGGATCCAGCTCCGCAGTGAATGTGTTCGCAACATCTCAGGATCAACAGACAACGCTAGATTCAGGATCAAACAGAGGGCTTTCAGGAGAGAAAATATTTAAAAACTTGCAAGAAACCAAAAGGGACGCCTAAAAGAAGTCAAGGGTCAATTTGTTGACTAAAGTCAAGAGCTTTTTAGTTAAAGTTGGCTAAAAGGCTCCACGATCGGTGGAAATCACCTTTTTAACTTTAGATCAAGCCAAAATCACCTTTTGAGCTTGAGTTAGGTCCCCAAACTTGTGGATCTGAAGCTTAAACATATATATTCAAGGTGAAGGCGTCCCATCTCATTATTTCATTGCAGGATAAAAGATCAAAAACAGCCACAAGCTCTCAAGGACGCCATTGATAGATCTGAACAAGGTTTCCATCCGTTCTTCAAATTTTCTTGCAGATCTGAAGCAAAAGAGGATTGCTATTTTGAGGATTGGACCCAGAGATAGATTTTTTTTCAGGGAATCAGATAAAACTTCCAATCCATCTTCTGTCTACTTCCTCTCTTCTGGTCTTAGGTTTTCTTGCATTTGACAGAAAAAGCAACAGGCTACATAAGATCAGATCAACTGGGTAGATTCAACATTATTTTCCAGAGAAACCCATCTCGACAAATTTTCCAAAATCAGCAAACTTGCTGCCCCTATTTTTGGGGGTTTTTCCGAAAAAGTTTCAGAATCCAAATTCTGAGGAACTGGGTTTGTTCAGCATTGAAGCACGAACAAAACCCATGTGCCAGATTTTTCCGGAAAAATACTTCTCGGCGAGGCGCTATTTTCAAGGGTTTCCGAAAATCATCTGAACAAGGTCAAGATTACAGTCAATCTTTAAGTTTTTCAAGATGCAGTACTCCCAGGTACAATACGAGACCAAGACGGTCTTACTCCATGATTACTTGAAAACAGTTGACACAAATTTACACCAAGTAAATCCAGTGGTTGATTTGGAGCAGCTAGAAGGCATGAATCAAATCACATTGCAGAATATTGAAGAATCCGGGTTGCTGCAGGCCGCATCAATTCCCATCACACTTCAAAGCGTAGAGCTTGTAATCGCTTGTATCAAGCATTACAATCCTACCACCAGAGAAATCAGAGCAGCAGATGGAAGAATTGTTTGCAGTCTAAAGCCTCAGGATATCGAAAGGTGTTTTGATATTCCATCATGTCCTAACAGCAAAGTCATATCAGTGACGGAATGTGAGAAGGCATTTGAGACAGCTAAGGACAAATGTCAAAAGGTTATGGCTGAAAAATGGCTAAAAGTGACAAAGGCAAGCTTGCCTAAGTTGTTGGGACGAGGAGAATGTAAAGATGAGTACGCAGTGTTAATCACTCTACTCAATAGAATCACTGGAGAAGAAGATGGTCGTCAATTCCAGCCATGGATGTACTATATCATTGCAAAAATCATTGGCAGGAGGGAATATTATGACTGGGCCACTTTGATTAGTGACACACTCCACCGACAAATCACTGGGTATCTGGAAGCTCATAGGTTCCACATGTGCTCTTACCTGGTATACTTGATAGCCTTCCAAGGCGATTTCAGGTTATTGAACAATGTGGGAACCTTAGGTGTGCAGAAGGTTCACGAACATTTCACACGTCTTGAGTTTACTCAAGCGGAAAGACACTTCAAGAAAACAAGTGATCACTTCACTATGCACACAGTACGTGAGCTTAACCATGAGATGCACGTGCGTATTTCACAGACAGCCAGAGAGGCAATGGCGGATTGGGCAGATTGGTTCATCCAATTTCCCACATTCTCCTACATACGCGTGTATGGCTACATTGGCCACCCCGCCATGCTACCAAGATACCCTTCAGATAGGGTAGTCTTCATGGAATTCCTGAGACAGTTGTCCGAGGTTCATGTCTACTTGCGCTTGAAGAGGAAGACAGCTGTTAACTTTCCCGTTGAAATGGGACTATATAGATGTGGATTCGCAGCAGATGCTAAGATGATGAGTCAAGAAACAGCGAGGTTTAACCTCAAGTATCTCATTGATAGAAGATCCTATGATCCCAGAGGACTCTATGCAGCACACCTCGAGCAACACTCGTCACATAAGTCTTCTATGGAAGATTATTGGGTAATTGTAAAGACGAGTATGAAGTGCGAAGAAGGAACTACAGCAGATTCAGACTCTCACAAATTGCTGATTTTATGTCAGCAGACATCGAGGGCCTGTCCGATGATGAAGGGGAAGTCATTCTCCCCTCATTCTTCGCAGATTCAGTTGACTCCCAACCGCTCCCGAGAGTGGATTGGTATGCCAAAGAAGACACTTCTATAGAAGAAAGAACGAGTAGAGTGGTTAGAAATAGCCAACTCTATCTCGACAGCAAGAAATCAAGGAAGGTGATACCTCACAGAACAGAGCCGCCACAGGTTCAGTCTACACCACCTTCCACTTTAAAAGGAAGCCTAGGCAGAAGCAATGGTGCAATCCTCCCCGAGGGATGAGGATGTCAAAGCCTAGAACACAGAGGACACCTGTGGAAAAAGCCACGCATAGTCCTGAAATAATCACGGGTATTGCTGCCCCAGAACAAAGAGTAGAGACTACTACCTCTGATTCAGCAGAAGTTATCACGGAGGAACCAGCAGCAGTAGTTGTTGAAGAACCAGTGGCTGAGCCAATGGCAGAAGCAACAATAGTAGAAGCAGCAGCAGAAACGGTGCCTGTTATGGAAGCAGAGCCACCAATATCACCAGTATCACAGCAGACACAAGTCCTCATCGACTTGGATTCGCCACCGAGAGACATTGCTCCAGCACAGTCTCACACATCTAGCATTCAAGGGCCTCACGTCCCTCCTAGCGAAGTTCGCCGAGATTCTATTTGGCTTGAAGGCTTCCTAGGAAGAAAGAGGGAAAAACCCTCCTATGAACTTGACTTTACCGAATTCGACCACGTCCCACAAGACACGTCGGCGAAAAGGTTGAAGAAACAAGTTCACATAGAAAGGAATGCAGAGTGTGAGATCATCATAGAGACTGCCGCCCCACCAGTAGAGAAAAGCATACACGAGGTCCAAGTAGAAGACTACACTTTGTCTCAACTTAACCTCGGGAAGACTACACGACAGGTGGAGGCAGACCTTCTTGGAATAGCCTCGGTGAGCGCACAAGAAAGAATGGCTAAGGATGGTAAAGAAAAAGCAGCCTTAAAGGCTGAAAATCAGAAACTGAGGTCTTACATAACCAGCTTGATACATGGCACACCAAACGTCTCAGCCCTACCAGCAGGACTACTAGATCTCCCCGCCGAACAAAATCATCGGCAATTGATAACATTCGGCAAACACTTGAGAGATCAAGTGGAAGAGTTTGTTCTCAAGGGTAGATGTATACTGGCAAACCTATACCAGTTACGGGATAGAGCACATGGACTTCGTGCAGAGATCCAGCAGTCAGAACAAAGGATTGCAGAAAAGAGGCTTGAAGACGAAAGCACAATTGCAGATTTGCAATTGGCATATCAATCAGTATACTCTGAGGAAAACAAGCAACATCTCTTTGCTTGGAAAGAACAATTGGCGTACAAGGTGAAAGCCTATGATGCTCATTCAGTAGAGTTGATTGATTACAGACGGGTGGTTGCCACTATTATCAACTTCGCAAGAATGTTGGTGATATCTTTCCCTTGCATGGAATATCAGCGTGAGGGAGGAGAATACATCGAGATGGTCACTGTACAGAACCAGTTCAGGGATGTCATCCGCAGTACCTTTCTTGATGATCCAGATGGTTGCAAGCTGGCTAAGGTAGCAGCTTTATCAACCAAGTTTGAAGAGGCAGCATCTCAGTGTATTGACTTCGGAAATCAACTCACAATGGGTGAGATCATGCTACGACGCCACGTCATCATCCTACAGAGCATTAACTCCCCAGAAGCTGATGAAGTCAATCAATGGATAGAGACACTGTTGATTAATGGCGAACTATAAATGCACCAAAGAAGGACGCCATACACCCTCCAAGTGGCATTTATGAGACTTGAGTTTGACTTGATGCTTCTTTCCAAGTCAACTCAAGATGATATTAAATGTAGTTGGAGTTAACTTGATGCTTCTTTCCAAGTTTAACTCCACTTTCCTTAAATCATGCATTGTCAGATCCCACTGATTAAGGATGTCTATTTGACTTCCATGATTTGTGGATCTTAGATCTCCACTAAATGTGGATGTCTATTTTGGAGGGATACTTTCATTTAAAGTTTACCTTTAGTTTACTTCAGTCAATGATGAAATATGCTAACCAATTTTTTTGAAGGAATAACACAAAATAACCAGCAATAGATGATTGGATTAGCGTTAGCCTCAAATAAAATCTGAACTTGAATGGAAGATACTGAACTTGAACTGAAGAAACTGAACTTGAATAGAAGAACTACTCAACGTCAAGAATGTGCACTCAAGATCCCACTGAGGGCGAGGTGCTAACATATGACGGAGTCTAGAAATTGAAATTAAGAACTATCAGGCGGATAACCAGCCATGAGAAACAATTCCACGCTACCACCAAACAGTGGGGGGAAAAGATTACAAATGAAAGCAATTCATCCGCTGCGGCGGGCATCCACAGAACTGTGGGGATTCACCACTATGAGTGGGTAAAAGTTATTACAATAAAATTAACCACACTGGCGGTAAACCATCCAGGGGACTTATGTGAGAAGATACAGAAAGAAATTGCAGCAATTAAAAACTGGAACAGTACTACTGTTTGCAGTTTGTACAAATGAATAATAAGCTGCAAAATTACTTAGAAATTACAATAATCTTCAAACACAAGATGGATAGATGTTTTTCAATGTTTGTAGAACTTTCTAACAGCAGATAATAAATCAGAAATCAGAACTACTACAATCTGATACAAAACTGTGAAACTGGAAATATCAATCTGCAACTATGAGAATCAATGAAATCTTCATAACTCACTCAATTCTTCTCCGAATGACGTGAAACGAGTTGCAAATGCACCGTACAAGTCTGGCGCCCAAGTTAGAATCCAGAAACAGCAACCAAAGTCCTTAATTTATTTGGCACGAATTCCAATGCAGCTCTAAATGGTACGGCCCCTTGAGAAAATCGACTTTGCAATATAAAATCAACAACTTCAAAATAAAATCTGATTTTTGGTGGAAGTTGGCGCCTCCAGTCAACAATTAGATTGCTCAAACACCCAGAACTAAATAAAAATCACTCAGCAAGATATGAACAGAAAACAGCTTCAGCTGTAGCAAAACCAGGAACTTCAAAACTGTAGAATTCACCAAAATTCTCAACCTTTATTGCTCAATCTGCTAGTCTGATGTGAGAAGCAGCAATGTTCCAACTAGGTGTTGTATTTCAAACACGAAATTGGGAATGGGCTAGGAGGTAGCATCCTCGAAGCAATAGCAAAATGTCCATAGTCATTTTGACAGCATAACAGTAAGGTAGTTGATGGATATCAAATGCTGGAGTCATGTCTTCATTTTATAAGAATTGAGAAACTCTTCAACTTCCTCAATGGTACGCCAAAAGACAACTATTTGAATTCTCCTTATTTTCAAATTTCATAAAAATATATTCCTCATAAAGTGGCGTCCACTTTCCTCCAAGCATAAATTCAAAAATATAAAATATTAATATCACCTTATGACAAGGCGTACCCTTCAAGTCCCCTTTTTAAAACAACTTGCAAGTTGTATCCTTAGGCCAAGGGGTGGTCAATTGAAAAATATAACACTTATGCCAATACTTAGTAAATTTCAACAATTAAGGCTTGAGAGGAAGATATTGAAACAACCAATAACATGCTCAACTGAAGTGATGACTGAAGACAACCAACTGCATACTGCCACAACTATCATTTACTAAAAATAGTAAATAAAATGAAATGCTACAAAAGCCAAGCCCATGAAACCCTAATTTCCACCTCATTCCAGTCTACGGGTTCCGGAATAGACTGAAGAATGCCAATGCTAATCACTGATGAGAAGGGGACATTACAGTCCGCCCTCCTCGAAATTGCTTGTCCCCAAGCAACTGCAAAGATGGATGCAACAAAATCTGTTCACCTTCCCACGTAGCATCTTCAATAGGAAAATTCCTCCATCTAACCAAATATTCTTTGATTGTCCTTCTTCTCAAAGAACGTTCTCTAGTGTCAAGGATCTCTTCTGGAATCAACACTAAATGACCTTCCTCATCCAATGGAGGTAATTCTGATGTAGCCACCACATTGTGTCCAATTGCCTTCTTGAGGCGAGACACATGAAAAACATTATGTATTTTGCTTTCAGCTGGAAGTTCCAACTCATAAGCAACTTCACCAATCCTTTTGGTGATTTTGAAAGGACCATAAAAGCGTGGCTTCAACTTTTCTGCACCACTCTTCTTGAGAGAAGATTGTCTATATGGCTGAAGCCTCAAATAGACCATGTCCCCAACTTCAAAAGACCTTTCCACACGCTGCTGATCAGCGTATAACTTCTGCTGATTTTGAGCTTGTTGCAGATTTTCCTTAAGAGTTTTCAAGATGTCTTGGCTTTGTTGTAACATATCCAATGCTTGTGGGGCTCTACTATCACCAAACACTAGATCAACAAAGTTAGTAGCCTCATAACCATAAAGAGCCTTAAAAGGAGACATCTTAATTGACATGTGATAAGAAGAGTTATAACAATACTCTCCTAAATGAAGCCATTTAATCCAAGCTCGCTGCTGTCCTGACACATAGTTCCTTAAGTAGCCCTCTAACCACTTGTTAACAATTTCTGACTGCCCATCGGTTTGTGGGTGATAACTTGTGCTTGGAGTGAGCACTGTCCCACTCAATCTGAATATCTCCTGCCAAAAAACACTTAGGAACTTGCTGTCCCTATCACTGACAATTGTTCTAGGCAACCCATGCAAACGAAACACCTCTCTAAAAAACAACTCAGCCACTTGAGCTGCTGTAAATGAAGTGGTAACAGCAAAGAAATGAGCAAATTTCGTTAGTCTATCAACCACAACAAATATACAATCACGTCCTTGCACCTTGGGCAACCCTGTGATAAAGTCCATGGCAATACTTTCCCACTTCTGATTTGGAATAGGTAAGGGCTGAAGCAGACCAGCAGGAAAAGAGTGTTCATTTTTATTCCTTTGACAAATAGGACACTCCCTAATATAATTCAAGACTTCATCTTTCAAACCTTTCCAAGTGAATCTTTCACGAATCTGCTTATAGGTCTTGAAAATCCCTTGATGACCAGCAAGGGGAACATCATGAAAAGATTGTAGAATCTTTTTCTTAAGCTTAGATTCTTGCACTAAAAAGATTCTATCTTTGTAATAAATTAATCCATCAACCAACTTATACCTTTCATCAACCAAATGACCTTCTAACAAGCTGGTTGCAAACTGATTTTTAACATAATCAGCAGCAATTAATTCTTTCCAATCAGCTGATAACTCACAAATTGATTGCAAATGAGGCCTTCTAGAGAGAGCATCAGCAACTATATTATTTTTTCCTTTGACATATTCAATGTCAAAGTCATATGCTTGGAGTTTACTTACCCATTTTTGCTGCCTTTCATTCAATTCCTTTTGGCGCATAAAATGTTTAAGACTGTTGTGATCAGTCTTAACAACAAATTTACTTCCCACCAAGTATTGACGGAATTTAGACAAAGCATGCATGATGGCAAGCATCTCTTTGTCATAAATAGAGTAAGTTTTTTCTGCCCCTCTCAATTTTCTGCTCTCGAAGACAATAGGATGTTTGTCTTGCATTAGGACAGCTCCAACTCCTTCTCCTGAAGCATCACATTGTAATTCAAAAGGTTTTGAAAAATCCGGAAGTGCCAACACAGGACACGAACTCATGATTTGTTTAAACTTATCAAAAACCTCTTGTGCTTGCTTAGTCCAAAGAAAAGCTCCTTTCTTTGTAAGATCTGTCAAAGGTGCTGCTTGATGAGAATAACCTTTTACAAATCTTCTATAGAATCCACATAACCCTAAAAACCCTCTCAAATGAGAAATAGTCTTAGGAGTTGGCCAATCAAGAATGGCCCTTATCTTTTCTGGATCCACTTTCACACCCTTTGAGCTGATAATGTGGCCAAGATATAAAAGTTCATCCATCCCAAACTCACACTTTGACTCTTTGGCGAATAAACATTCCGCCTCTAAAATGTTAAGCACTTCTTCCAAATGCTTAAGGTGCTCTTCCCATGACTTACTGAATATGAGAATATCGTCGAAGAAGATGAGCACAAACTTCCTCAACTGCTGTCTAAAAATCTTGTTCATACAAGATTGGAATGTGGCTGGAGCATTTGTCAAACCAAAAGGCATGACAAGAAATTCAAAATGCCCAAAGTGGCATCTAAATGCTGTCTTTTCTATATCCTCCTCCCTCATTCTGATTTGGTGATAGCCCGAACGAAGATCAATCTTTGAGAAGAACATTGCCCCATGGAGCTCATCAATAAGCTCATCAATCCTAGGGATAGGATATC
Source organism: Sequoia sempervirens (assembly GCA_007258455.2). NCBI lineage: Eukaryota > Viridiplantae > Streptophyta > Pinopsida > Cupressales > Cupressaceae > Sequoia > Sequoia sempervirens. Next base: position 191,937 of record VDFB02255687.1, read on the forward strand.
TATTCTTGATGGTTTTCTGATTTAATGCGCGATAGTCAACACACATACGCATTGTACCATCTTTCTTTTTGACCAGCACTACTGCTGAAGCAAATGGACTCTTGCTTGGTCTAATAAAACCACTTTCCAACAGCTCCTTGATGGCTTTTTCAATTTCATCTTTCTGCCTCTTTGGATAGCGGTAAGGTGTAGTAATAACTGGTTTTGCTCCCTCTTCTAACTCAATCACATGCTCAGAACCTCTTTCAGGAGGTCTTCCAGGAGGTAAGCTTCCAAAGACTTTGCTTTTCTTTGAAAGTAAGGTTTGAATATCAGGATGATATTGCCTTTTTTCCTCAACCGGATCAGCTGGTAAAACCATACATTCAGCAGCCCATTCAACCTGATCATGGCGGATCAGCCTTTCCATCCTTTTCAAAGAAACAATTCGAGGGCCTCCATTTGACATCCCTCTTAAAACAACCTTCCTTCCATTTGACTGAAATTTCAGCTCCATGGTTTGCAAATTCAAAGTGATCTCACCAAGAGATCGCAGCCATTGTATACCCAACACAACATCAGTGTCTCCTATACCCACCACATAAAAATCATCCTTAATTTCATGATTCCCTAATTGCAAAGATAGGTTAGGAATTCTCCTTGTGCAAGATATAGTGAAACCATCAGCAACCATTACTTTGAAACCATCAAAATCTTCAGTCTTCAAACCCTTTCTAGCAACTAGCCCTTCATCAATAAAATTGTGAGTTGCTCCGGTATCAATTAGAGCAACTATCCTTTGTGAATTTACAACTCCATGAACCCTAAAAGATTCATTCTTTTGAAAACTAGATAGTTGTGCAAAAGCACTACCATCTCCAACCTCTTCGGACTTGTCTTCTTGAACTTCTTCACCTTCACTACTTGCTGATTCGTATTGCTGATCAGACGAATCAGATTCTGATCCATAATCAGAATAGCCCTCCATTTGAACTACTTTGCCTCTTCCATAGCAACGGTGGCCTTTCACCCAAGGCTCACGACAAGTGAAGCAAACTCCATCCTTTCTAAGCTGTTCTTTGAGCTCTTCGGACAGCCTTGGTGGAAACTTCTTGGGCAGATTTGAAGAAAACTTTTTATCCTTCTTATGGCTGAATGGTTTTGAGTGAAATTTAGGCCTTGGGGCTGCCAACTCCATGCTCCTAGCTTTCTTGATAGCTTCATCTAGTGTTGGAGGATCAAATGCTTTGACCCAACCCTTCAAAGGCTCCATTAAACCTTCAGCAAAAAGTACTACAAATCTTCTTTCAGTAATGTTTGGCACCATTACTGACAACCTCTGAAAATCAGCCACATAACTTTCTAAAGATCCTTGCTGTTTCAACTGTGCCAATTCTCTAAATTTCAATTCCGGATCTTTGGTGTCAAATCTCTCAATCAGCTTATTGGTAAACTCTCCATATGTGCGAATAAGGTTATGGCCAAGAGTGACCAAACCGTGAGTCCACCATTCATGAGCTATGCCATCTAAATGCAAGGTAGCAAATTTGATAGCATCTTCTTCCGGCATAGGTCTAAGAGAGAGGTAGTTATCTAACTTTTGCACCCATGACCTGGCTGTACACTTGTTACCACCATCAAAATGTTCCATAGTGATCTTTCCCAATGCTTGGTAAAAATCATTTCTAGGGCCTGCAGGAGGACGTTGATCATTCCTACCACCATTTCTCCGACTCCTTTGATTCATGAATTGATCAAAGGTCCATGCTCCTCTCAAGTCAAGAGGTAAAGAAACATACTCCATATAAGCTTGACGAGCATCATCAGCAAAGTTTGGAGTAGCCTCAACTGGTTGTTGCTCTTCCCTTGGTGTGAAAACGGGAAAGAGGGGTCTAGAGGATGACCCACTATGAATTGTAGTATGCTGACCTACAATTCTGTCTCTAGTATTCACCTCAGGACTGCCACTATTATTATTTCCATTTACTCCACTACTTTCTCCAGCTGAGTTATTTTGGGGCTGAATAATACTCTGAGCTGCTTGCTGATCCAACTTGGATAATAAACGGGACATCATGTCTATCATCCCGTCAAACTTCTTCTCCACTCTATCCCTCTCTTCATTATCTCTTCTTACTGAATCTGACATTATTACAGTTGTGTGATCAACCACTTCCACTGAATTATCTGAACCTTCCACTGTTTTACCAAGGTCTCTTAGAGCTTCTGAGAAGGTATCTGCCTCTGGAACGGGCGGAAACTGATGCTGATTTCTGGCCTGACTTCTGGTGTATGGCCTAGTGTCTTTTTCACTCATCAGTTAACTACTGCAATCTGCCACAGGATGGCAGGGTCTTCTGCTCTGATACCACTGAAATATGCTAACCAATTTTTTTGAAGGAATAACACAAAATAACCAGCAATAGATGATTGGATTAGCGTTAGCCTCAAATCAAAATCTGAACTTGAATGGAAGATACTGAACTTGAACTGAAGAAACTGAACTTGAATAGAAGAACTACTCAACGTCAAGAATGTGCACTCAAGATCCCACTGAGGGCGAGGTGCTAACATATGACGGAGTCTAGAAATTGAAATTAAGAACTATTAGGCGGATAACCAGCCATGAGAAACAATTCCACGCTACCACCAAACAGTGGGGGGAAAAGATTACAAATGAAAGCAATTCATCCGCTGCGGCGGGCATCCACAGAACTGTGGGGATTCACCACTATGAGTGGGTATAAGTTATTACAATAAAATTAACCACACTGGCGGTAAACCATCCAGGGGACTTATGTGAGAAGATACAGAAAGAAATTGCAGCAATTAAAAACTGGAACAGTACTACTGTTTGCAGTTTGTACAAATGAATAATAAGCTGCAAAATTACTTAGAAATTACAATAATCTTCAAACACAAGATGGATAGATGTTTTTCAATGTTTGTAGAACTTTCTAACAGCAGATAATAAATCAGAAATCAGAACTACTACAATCTGATACAAAACTGTGAAACTGGAAATATCAATCTGCAACTATGAGAATCAATGAAATCTTCATAACTCACTCAATTCTTCTCCGAATGACGTGAAACGAGTTGCAAATGCACCGTACAAGTCTGGCGCCCAAGTTAGAATCCAGAAACAGCAACCAAAGTCCTTAATTTATTTGGCACGAATTCCAATGCAGCTCTAAATGGTACGGCCCCTTGAGAAAATCGACTTTGCAATATAAAATCAACAACTTCAAAATAAAATCTGATTTTTGGTGGAAGTTGGCGCCTCCAGTCAACAATTAGATTGCTCAAACACCCAGAACTAAATAAAAATCACTCAGCAAGATATGAACAGAAAACAGCGTCAGCTGTAGCAAAACCAGGAACTTCAAAACTGTAGAATTCACCAAAATTCTCAACCTTTATTGCTCAATCTGCTAGTCTGATGTGAGAAGCAGCAATGTTCCAACTAGGTGTTGTATTTCAAACACGAAATTGGGAATGGGCTAGGAGGTAGCATCCTCGAAGCAATAGCAAAATGTCCATAGTCATTTTGACAGCATAACAGTAAGGTAGTTGATGGATATCAAATGCTGGAGTCATGTCTTCATTTTATAAGAATTGAGAAACTCTTCAACTTCCTCAATGGTACGCCAAAAGACAACTATTTGAATTCTCCTTATTTTCAAATTTCATAAAAATATATTCCTCATAAAGTGGCGTCCACTTTCCTCCAAGCATAAATTCAAAAATATAAAATATTAATATCACCTTATGACAAGGCGTACCCTTCAAGTCCCCTTTTTAAAACAACTTGCAAGTTGTATCCTTAGGCCAAGGGGTGGTCAATTGAAAAATATAACACTTATGCCAATACTTAGTAAATTTCAACAATTAAGGCTTGAGAGGAAGATATTGAAACAACCAATAACATGCTCAACTGAAGTGATGACTGAAGACAACCAACTGCATACTGCCACAACTATCATTTACTAAAAATAGTAAATAAAATGAAATGCTACAAAAGCCAAGCCCATGAAACCCTAATTTCCACCTCATTCCAGTCTACGGGTTCCAGAATAGACTGAAGAATGCCAATGCTGATCACTGATGAGAAGGGGACATTACAACTGAAGTAGTTTCCAGTTGACTCTGAGTTGACTCTCGATTAATGAAGTAGTTTTCCGTTAACTGCTTGTTCCCCTTTTTAGGAATAAATCTTGCTAATTGATTGGCAAGAACTCATTGTTAACTCAAGGAGATTTTGGGGTTGCCCACTCCTTTGAGTTCTATAAATAAGAGTTTGGGCTCATTATTTGTTTAACTTTTACTTGCTATGCAAAATTGTTGCGCCATTGTTGCCAACAGCCTTTGAAAGCGGATATTTGTTCACTCTTGGATGAGAGTTCGTTGGTGATTTGTAATTGTGCATGATTTCGTGCCTTTGCTTTCCCAACCTTTGTAATTCGTTGATGAAGCTTTGAAGGAGAATATCAGAAGGCGCTTGCATTTTGGTCAATCTTTTTGAGTTGTGTCCACGTCTTGTGTCTAATAGCTCGTTGTCTCATTTCCCTCCTCGGATAGGAGTCCCTCCTCCTTGGACATTTGTTATTGACAAGTTATCGTTCGTTGTTGTTTAATGTGTTGACTTCCAAGCTATACTTCGGATAGGAGCCCCTCCTCCTTAGCAAGCTCGCTGGCCAAGGCATCGTAAAATTGTTGTTTCTCGTAAACTATTTCCTAGACCATACCTCGGATAGGAGTCCCTCCTCCTTGGCAGGTCTTCAGATCTAGTTTATCGTAAAGAGTGTTTGCTTGTACCAACCTTATCCCGGTGTATACCCGAGAGTTCAGAGCCTCGGTCATATTCTCAGGAGACGGCGAATTCAGGTGATCCAACCAACCCATTCCCGCTCCTTTACCCTCATGCTCTGTTTACCTTGAAGGTATTGGATAGATAGAAGCTAGATTAGTCGTAGTTGAGATCTGCAGAAACCAGAGAAAAAGCTTAGCTACGGTGCATTGTGTTTGTGCACCCTTGTGTCCTGCCGCTGAAGCATAAAAAGATAGGAACTTTAGTTTACATTTCCCTTCCTTACGCATTGCTCCTAGCAGAGAGGGACTTCTCTTTAAATAATGAAGAAGTGTTGCAAAACATTTGAAATAGCTGAACGTTTACAATCAGCACTCTAGAGGTGCTAATTTAAACGCCAACATATTTTTAGCAGATGCATCCCGACAGTCGCCTCCCAGCACTTCAGAATCACGAACTGATCGCAATGCAACAAAAACGAGAACAAACGGAGATTATTTGATAGGCATGCAAGTCAGATTAGGGTTTCTAGCTTCGGGACCCAAAAAGAGGCGTAAAAAGTCAGAATTTTCGAAAACCGGTGTATACCACCGCGATCAGCATCTTTTATAGTAAGTCATTTCAGAAACTGGCTAAAAATAGCAAGTCAGCATCAGGCGCTCGTGTCAACAGGCGGGTCACGTGGTGAGGAGCGCGTCATTCGAATTTCAAGTCAAATGGAGTTGTGGTGATATCAGAATCAGGCAGTTACTATAAATAGTAAACCACCTTCAGAAATATGCTATTTTTAGCAGGCTAGCTCAGAATAACAATGTCAACAAGCTGACGGAGTCGTGAAGATCCAGTGTTCACAATTTCAAATCAATCTGAGCTTCTGAAGTATGAAAATCAAAGGACTTACTATTTATAGTAAGGCATGGAGAAGCTGGTGAAGACAAGGAAAATAGCTAAGTTATAAGTTTATCCTGCACCACCAGGAAAATGGGTCCATCTTAGCTAGAAGCCAGGAAAATCTTCAAGTGTTTGAAATATCCTTCACCACCCTTCATATGCGCCCAAGGAAGAACAAGGTGTTAGAAAATTTCTAAGTTAGAAGTTTCATCCCTCACCATACATGAAATGCGCCTAGCTACAAGAGGCATCAAGAAATTTTCTAAGTGTTGATCTCATCCTGCAGCTACCTCCATATGCGCCCTCAAGCCAAGCATGAAAATTTTCTAAGTATCAAATTTCATCCTCCTCCTATGGAAAAATGCGCCCACTCTAGGAAGGTTGATAGCCAAAGTTCTAAGTGAAAGTTCATTCTCTTGCACTTGCTAAATGCGCCAAGTTTAGGAGGAGTCAAAGACAAGTCATGGCGTCATAAAGTTTCATCCTTCACCATATAAAGAATGCGCCCAACTTCACAAGTTTCAAAGCTGGTCAAGGACGTTGAAATGCTAATCCATCTACACATAGAAAATGTGCCCATCTTCCTGAGCATGCAATATGCGCCCAAATGAGGGCATGTGAGGACAAAAGTCAAGGTGTTGAAAATATTCCTCCCTCTACACAAGCAAAATGCGCCCATCCTCTTGCCTATGTGATATGCGCCATGTAAAGGGGTGAGTGTGGAGTGAAAAGTGGTAAATAAAGAGTGAGTATGCTAGGAGATAATGCAAAGACAAAATGCTAAGCGTTGGAAGTTCATCCTCTAGCCTAGGCAAAATGCGCTCAAACATGAGATAGAAAATCAAGAGGTCAAAGATGTAAGATGTTAATTCCTCATCAAGTGAGAAATGCGCCCAAATGGTAAAGGTAAGGTGGTGGCAAAAAAAAAAAATGACTAAGGCTTTAGGAATCTGAATGGAAATATGCTAGGCATTGGGTTTTAAAGAGATATTTATTCCTCATGAAAGGTAAAATGCGCCCAAGACATTCAAAAGAAAAAAAATTTCTAAGTGAATTGAAATAAAATTTCCTCACCACGGGCAGAATGATAAAAAAATTTCTAAGGCAAGAAAAATTCAAAGTGAGTAAAAAAAAATTTCTTTCTTAGGAAAATCATGCCTGGACTTGGAAGTGTGAAATTTTTTAGAAGCATGAATGAAGTTGCCAGTGGAAAAGTCAGTGAGTGCCTGCTTCGCGAGGTGGATAAAATATTTTCAAGTCAGAACAACGAGAAATGCTCACAAGAATTGAAGAATGGGATTAAAATTATTGAAAATTATTTTTCTAAGGTTCAAAATTCAAGAAAATTAAATAAACCCATTCGTTGTATACCCATAAATTCGACAAATACTGAAAGAAATTTTCTTCTGGGTATTGAAGATTATCGATGAGGAATGGATTTTAAGGTCTTCCACAACTTGCCAAGGATTCTGAGGTAAAGATTTTAAATGGGCACCAGGTTGGTGAATTTCCTAAGGAAAATCTAAAAGATTTCCAAGGCAAGGAAAGAAATGTTTGTGAAGATAAAATGCCTCGGTGGATGAGTTTGAAGTTGGGTGCCTAGATAATTTTTGATCAAATTCCTGATGAAAGCATTTTTCTCGAGCCTGAGTCGGATGAAATATCAGAGTTAAGTGCGTCGAGCAGAATGCAAGATAGGTTGGAAATTTGGCTAAGGCATGAAGAATTTGAAGGCAAAGTTGGCCAAGAAAAACGATGAACCCTTGGAGATCAAAACATGAAAATCCTGGTAAGTTGAGTTTATATTATGAAATGTTCTAATACTCTTCTCCTTGCTTGTTTTGCAGGAGGAACGTCGACACCAAGCGGTGATGACTTAAGTGATGAAAATAATCCAAGATGACATTTCAACCTCGAAGGAAGAAAAGTTGCAAGAAAATGGCTAAGTGTTGAGACTTAGTGACAGAGAAGAAATGTTTTCAAAACCAAAGATGGAGAAAAGAATGGAAGCTCGAGCAAAGTTGAAGAACAACGTCAAGAAGAAGATCAAGAGCAGTGTGAACGCGTCTTTGGATTGGAATCTTCTAGAAGGATGATGGACATTAATGGCTCATTTATTACCCCACCCCTCTTGGTGGCGGTTTTTGGGGTGAATCTTGTTTAGGGCTAAGGTGGCACAATCCGGGCCATCCAGCTGATTGTAATCTGAGCCGTCCGTTGGACTTGTCCAGCTATAAAAGGGGCATCCCCCCTCATTTGTACCTAATTAGATCAGAGTTAGGATAGCAGAGAAGTAGAGAGAAATTGATAGAGTAGAAAGTAGAATAGTTTGACATTATAGTTTAGATTGAAAAGGAAGGAAAGTCTTCCCTTTGAATACTTTGTAAGGAGTTGTCGTGAATGCTTTCATAATAAAAGAATTTTTCATTGATGGTGATTTCTTCTTTGTTATGAGTAGTTGTCGAGGCTTCTTCGTCCTTCCAATTCACGTAGTAACTTGAAGTAGCTTAAAGTAAAGTAGATTTCATTTCATGCAAGTACTTAGTAATTGTGGAATGTGGTGCTCGATTTGAATAAGACTTTGCTCATCCATACCACTAGCGGGCTCGCTGACGGTGGGTTCGCCCTGTGTGGTCAACTGGATTACTTTTCAAACTTAACTTCGATTGTGACTCATGTGTTCGTATGCATCATCTTGATGGTGCTTGCATGCTGAGTTATAATTTGAACACTTTTTGCTACTCCTCTGAAGATTGCACCGGTTTTGTGGAAGCTGTCCGAAGCGAGGCAAAGCAAAGCTCGATTGAAGTCTATAAGAATTGATCGCCATGTCCCACGCGTTAGAGTAGATTAGAACCTTCTTATCCCTACACTCATTTTAAATTCAATTCATTTCTGGTTAGAATTAGGAAACTTGTGCTCACTTGCCAAATCATTCAAACTAAGTGAAACCCTTAATTTGTTGTTTGCTATCAGCTACCGAACAATTGTGTAAGTCGCCTCGTGATACCAGCAAAATCACAACGAACCAACTGAGGGTATTCTATTGCATTATCGGAACCTTGGAGTTGAAAGCATGAACTCACTCGCAATCTTAGCATGCTGAATACTTTGTTCAAGAGAGGATAGAGTATCCGTTGGGAAACTTTATTCTGTGTTGGTGCGGTCGCGAAAATCACATCAACAGAATTTGCGCTAGAAGGAGGGCTAATAGCTACAGCATACAGTTGTGTTGAAGTAGAAAGGGGTTGAAGTACAAAAAGTTCCATTGGAGAAAATTATCATAAGTCAAGATGGTGTTCTCTCAGGATTGAACAATCCCGTGCGCCACCAATAGAAGAAGCAGCTACATCCTGGATCGTATTAGTTCGTTTTCGCCAGAAAAGTTGAAAAGAATCTTGAGGTCTACGCCCAGTTCATATAAAGATTTTGTGGAGTTAGAGCTACCTACGAGATCAAGAAAGAAGAAAGGAGTTCGTTCAAGCGAGGGAGTTAAGTCAAGTGAGGAAATTCCATCAAGCGAAGGAGAAACAAGTGGAGAGGAAATTTCAAGTTTGTTCAGAACTCCACCAAGTGCTTCGAGGCTTGCTCAGCCAAGACAGGCCCAAGTTACTACACCAGTGTTTACTCAGCAACAACAACCAATTCAGGCTAGTACACCTCAACAATAGCCAACCCAAGTTATCGTTTATCAAAGGCGACAACCAGTTCAAGCAATGGCTCAACTAGGAGGTCAACCAGGAGGTCAACCAGCTCCAAATGGTGCTACATGGTTGGTTACTAATCCGTCTCCACTTCAGTTTACTGATTACCATGACATGCCGAAGAATCCTGAAAATTTTTGTGCCAAGTTCATTGTCAATGATGTTAACCGCACGGCCGAGGATCATATCAAGATGTTTGAAAATCACCTATGCAATAGGCAGATTAGGTATGCAGACGTGGCTTGCCGCCTATTTCCACATTCCTTGGGAGAAGAAGCACATTTTTGGTTCATTCACCAACCAGTGGGGTCTATAAGAACATGGGAACAGTTGAAGGAAGCCTTCATCGGAAAGTTTGGTATACCAGTCACCCCTGTAGAGCTTTATCGTCAATTTGCAGAAGTAAGAAGATAAGACCAAGAGCCCATCCATGCATTCAACAATAGGTTCCAAAAGGCCCTCACAAGGTTACGCACTCCTTATGTTGTTGCTGATGCTCGAGAAAGCTACTATTCGGCACTTGATCCTTTGACTGTGATGTTCGTGAAATCTCACCCCACTCCAGCAAACATGAATCAAGCTTACACTAAAGCTATTGAAGTAAGTCAGGGTTTAGGACAGAATATAACTGGACCCTCATTATATATTGGTCTAGTCATAGTAAACAATCAAGTGCCAACACTTGGCTCAACATGGAATCAACAAGTTCCGGCGCTAAATGCAATCCCACAGCCAGGTTATCAAGTGCAAGCACCATCAAGTCAATTAGTTCTCCATCCTGGGATGCCTTTGTCCCAAACGCAAGTTACACACCCTGTTTATCTCCAGAACACGGTGCCGCCAATGAAAACTCAGGAAGAGAAAGATGAAATAAAAGATTTAATAGAACAAGTGAAGAGGTTGTCAACTAAGGTGACTTACCTAAAAAATCAAAATAATCAGACGCAAACTATGCTACGAAATTATCAGGCACATCAGGGTGCTAACCGAGGATATCAGAATAATCCTCCTGTTGTGACGTTTTTCACACATCGCCCCATTGCAAATGGGGACCCCCTAATTTTGGCTTTGCTTTTCGGTCGTTTTGTTGTTGTATCTCTTTTCTGCTGTCTGCCTTCCTGGGGACGTTCCCATCTTTGAGCTTAAGCGTGAAATTGGCCAAGTCTAAAAGATGAATAAAATGAAAATTGAGCTCAATGTGGTTGTCAGCATGTTTCCAGCAGGCTCTCAGCAAAATTTCGTCAAATTCCGGATACTTACTATTTTTAGTAAGTGTGAAATTCAGACAATTTGTCACAATTTCAAGTTTCCGACAGTCACACAACATTCAGAGCTCATCCGACTACTCGAATGCAAAATTTGAGCTAAACGGACAACTTACTATTTTTAGCAGTCCTAGGGACAAATTTCGGGTTCGAGATGCAGAGTTTTTCTTTGCATGTTGGCATATTCCTTCTGGGTTTTTCGAGACCTTCGCGATGATATAACATGCAAGACGAGGCGACCACTTTCAAAATTCAGCCTTCCGAGGCTATTTTTAGGGTTTGCATGTCAGGGTTTCTTTTGCATGTCGGGTGATTCCTGATGGGTTTTTCGAGAGCTTCGCGATGGTGTGACATGCAAACGAAGATAACCACTCAGTAAGGAACTTGCTATTTTTAGCAGGTGTGTCCCGGCGGCCGCTTCCCAGCAGTTCAGAATCACGAGCTGATCGCAGTGCCACAGAAACGAAGAGAAACAGAGTTCATTTGATATACATGCAGAGCGAATTAGGGTTTCCAGCTTCGGGACCCAAAAAGAGGCATAAAAAGTCAGAATTTTCGAAAACCGGTGTAAACCACCGCGATCAGCATCCTTCAGGCTATCTGCTGGTGAAATTTCGAGTCAAACGAAGTACTTACTATTTATAGTAAGTCAATTTGGAAACTGGCTAAAAATAGTAAATCAGCTGCATGCGTCAGTGTCAGCCGACGGGTCACGTGGTGAGGAACGCCTCATTAAAATTTCAAGTCAAGCCGAGCAATGGAGCTATCAGAAACATGAGGTTACTATTTATAGTAAACTACCTTCAGAAGCATGCTAAAAATAGCAGGGTGATTAAAAATGGCAGTGTCGACAGGGCAACAGGTTATGAGGATGCAGTGCGCAAAATTTCAAGCCGTTCCGAGCTTGAGACGCAAATTCAGAGGACTTACTATAAATAGTAGGGCATGAGAAGCTGGCGAAGACGAGAAAAATAGCTAAGTCTGGAACTTCATCCTTCACTTCCTTGAAAATGCGCCCATCTCAGCTGGAGGTCATGAAATTTCTCTAAGTGTTGGGCTCGTCCTTCACACAGGCCAAAATGCGCCCAAGGAGGAAAAAGTCAAAGGAAAGTCAACACGTTTATCCTGCAGGCATAGCAAAATGCGCCCTCAAGCACAAATGGCTGAGAAAATTTCTAAGTCAAAAAAAAAAAAAACTCCATCCACCTGCCTAGGCTAAATGCGCCCACCTTGAAGGCAAGTTGCTAAAAAATTTCTAAGTATAAGTTTCATCCTGCTCAGGGGGTAAAATGCGCCCATCTTAAGAAAGTCAAACAGGTCAATGATTTTCATCCTGTAGCTGGGCCAAAATGCGCCCAAGGGATGTTGATAGCATGGAAAATTTCTAAGTGTCAAGGTTTATCCTCCACCCCCTTCAAAATGCACCCAAAGCATGGCAAGTAAAGACAAGAATAAGGAAGTCAAAGGTGGCGTTGCATGTGTTTCATCCCTCTATACATGCAAAATGCGCCCATGAATCAAAGCAAGCAAGAGAAAGTCAAAGGGTCAACATATTTTATTCTCCACCACCTCAAATTTGCGCCCATCCTCCTTGCATGCCTAAATGCGCCCAAGTTAGGATGATAAAAGTAAATGAAGCTGGTAAATGAGGTGAAACGTGGTTAAAAATGCCTCAAGGTGTGGTCAATGCTTGGTAAATGCAAGGCGTTATCCCTCATCACATGCAAAATGCGCCAAGGGTGATGGGAGTTATAAGGTGTTAGAAAAAGTTCCAAGACGTGTGAAGGATGAAACAAAATGCTAGGCGCTTTTATTTTATTTTATTTTTCTCCAAGTGTTACTTGCGCCTGAGGTGATATGTGTTAAAGGTGTTGAAAATGATTGCTTGGGCGTTGGAAATTTTATAAAATACAAAAGATGAATAATGCATGCCTAGGCGTTGGAAGTTGCCAGGTGAAAAATAAAATATGTTGTGCTTGCGAGGAAAATTTTCCAAGTGAAGCAAAATAAAATTTTCTCCACCACAGGCAGAGTGATTGAGGAGTGAATAAAATTTTCTAAGGGAAAATTTTCAAAGTGATCAAAAATTTTTCTAAGGCACAAAATATTTTCTTCCTCTAGAAAATACGCCTAAGTCTGGAGGCGATGGAATTTTCCTGAAGCATGAGCAGAGTTGCCAGAGATGAAGTCAGCGAGTGCCAGCTGCACGGGTTGATAAAATTTTCCAAGTCAGAGCAAAATTCTCAGAGGGGATCGAAGAACGAGAATAAATTTGATGAAAGAATATTTTCTAAGGTTCAAAATTCAAGAAAATTAAATGAACCCGTTCGTTGGGCACCCATGAATTCGACGCGTTCTGGAGAAAATTTTCTTCTGGGTATCGAAGATTGCCGATGAGGAGTTGATTTTAAGGTCTTCCACAGCTTGTCGAGGATTCTGGGATGAAGATTTTAAATGGGCGCAGGATTGATGAATTTTCCTAAGGGAAGTTCGAAAATTTTCTAAGGCAAAATGAAGAAAATGTGTTTCCAAGGTGAAATTCTCCAGACAATGAATTTGAAAGGAACTGCCTAGGTGAATTTGCCCAAGCTCCTCGTGAAGATAGTTTTCTTGAGCCAGAGATGGATAAAACCAAGGTTGTCAGAGCTACAACAGGTGAAATGAATTTCTTGAAGATGCAGTTGAAGTTAATATTGTCAAAGATGATACGCCCTTGAGGGAGATGGGTTGAAAATTTGGCTAAGGCATGAGGAATTATGAAGAAAGCGGAGGTTGGCTACTGGAGGCGATGAACGTGAGAATCCTGGTAAGTGAGTTAAGTTTACATTATGAGGTGTTCTAATGCTTTTCTCCTTGCTTGTTTTGCAGGATGAGCGTGGAGGCCAGAGCACGATGTCTGGAAGTGGTGAAGCACGATGATATCACAACCTTCGAAGGAGGATAAAGTTACAAGTTTCAATCTCGAAGGAAGAAGAAGTTGCAAGAAATTGGCTAAGTGTTAGCTCAAGTGACAAAGAAGTTAAAGAAGAAAAGTCGAGAAGAAGATCAAGAACAGTGTGAACGCGTCTACAAACGGAATCTTCTAGAAGGATGATGGTGGACATTATGGCGCATTTATTACCCCACTCTCCTTTGGGCGGTTTTAGGGCAAATCTTGTTTAGGGGCTGAGGTGGCACGACTGGCCATACTCTGATTGTAACCCTAGCCGTCTTTTGGGACTTGGCTTGCTTATAAAAGGGAGTCCCCTCATTTGTAACTCAAAGAAGAGAGTAGAGAATATTAGAGAATTAAAGTAGAGGGACAACTTAGAAGTAGCTTAGTATAGATTGATAGTGTAGTTTGAAGAAGAGGGAAAGTTTTCCCTTTGAAAACTTTGTAAGAAATTGTTGTGAACACTCTCTCAATAAAAGAGTTTTTCATTGATGGTGAATTTCGTCTTTGTTGTGAGTAGCTAGCAAGGTTTCTTCGTCCTTCGGATTCAAATGGTAGCTAAAGTAGTATAATTTTCATTCTATGCAAGTAGATGTTAGTTGTGGAATGTGGTGTTTGATCTAAGCAACTTCGTCTATCCATACCACTAGTGTATTTGCTGATGGTGAATGCGCCTTGTGTGGTCAACTGGAAACGTTTGGGCCTAACTTCAATCACAGTTTGAATGGTGGTATGCGTAGTTGTGATGGTATCTTCATGTCAAATGGTGGTTTGAACATCTTTAGTCATCTCCCCTGAAGATTGCACCGACTCCGTGGAAGCTGTCCGAGGTGAGGCAAAGCGAAGTTTGGTTGAAGTTTGCTGAAGTTGAGCTCCATATCCCACGCCTTAGAATAGATTTAGACTCTCTTAACCCTACACCTCTTTCAATTCAGTACTTTCTTATTAGAATAGGAAACCCGCGCTTCATGGACAAATCTTTCGAGCATTTGAATTCCTTTCTCCGCTGTCGAACAATTCCGTAAGTCCCCTTGAAATACCAGCAAATCACATCGAGCCAAACTGAGCCTATTCGCATTAAAAGAACCTTGGAGTTGAATGCACGAACTTTCTTGCAATCTTAGCGTGCGGAATACTTTGATCAAGAGAGAATAGGGTAGCCGTTGGCGACTTTATTCTGCGTTGGTGCGGTCATGAAAAACACATCAACACCTCCAAGTCATCAGGATACCCATCAAGGATACAGTTATGAAAATAGTCATGGGTATAGAAATAACAATCAAGGATTTCAGAAGAGGTTTTGGAATACAGGACCCAACAATGGAGGTGTCCTGTCACCTTTGGACAATCCGCCACCTCCTGAAAATCGTCCTGCAGATAGAGTTTATATGGCTGAAACTACCTCGTCAGGATGGTGTAGGTTACATAACATGAACCAACACTCCGAAATTCAGTGCCACAAATTCCAAGTTGTGGCTGGTATTCTCAAAAGTGAAGCAAGTAATACAGGGGCCATAGAAAACCCTCCAATTACAGGATATGAATTAGTCCCAGCACCCAGATATGATTAGGCATTGATAATAGAAGATTGCAATTTCCCGCCTGAGTTTCAGAGTTACACGCCCCCACCAGTTAATCACCAATTTCCATCAGCTTTAGCAAACGGTCCCGTGGGGATGCCAGAGTTTCAAATACCATCAGAAGTTCACGCCATGTATGCCTCACCAGAAGAGCCTCTTCATAGAGATGGTTATGTTTTTCCGCCTCTCAACAACGTTTTGGTAGAAGGAAGAAGGGAGGTACAAGCTCTTCAGACTACTAGAGGTGAAGCTCCTAAAGTATATCAGAGGAATTACCACCAACAACGTGAACCTCTAACATCATCGGTTCCTCCAAATAATTTTACAACTCTGCCGCATCCCAATGCAAGCAATAATCCAAGTTTACCAAGAGATTCTCCAGAGTACAGGCGGCCGAATGCAACACAAGGCAGAGGAGGACAACAAGCTATTCAACAACCAGTTCATCAAGTTGGGCAAAGACAGAAGGAGAGTCTTCCTAGAGAGGACGTGAAAAGACTTGGCTCTTATGTACTAGAAGAATTCAAAAAGATGAAGGTTAGTCTCCCCCTACACGAGCTAATGAAGATTTCAGAAGTAAGGGAGACCATTCTAGGAAGTTTGAATGAAACGCCTGTTGTGAAAAGTACGTCCCAAGAAGCACCTAGTTCATCAAGGAATCCTCCAGTCAACACTCAGTCTCGTCCCATGCAGAGTACAAATGTAATAGAAGAAGTGCCTCATGCGCCATTTGACGCCTGGGAGGCTCCGCAACAACCCCAAAACTTCATAGGTATGGTACAAGGTTCTTCAAACACTTCTAAGAAGCCAAAGGCAGAGATTAAGGAGAAAGCTCAATCTGATGTTCTCACAGAACAGAAGAAGAATCCAAAAGAGGTTGCCCGAGACAATCAATTTCAATCGAATAGAAAGGATGAAAGTAAGAATTCCTTAGCAAATGAAAGGAAAAAACCAGTAGTATTTTATCAGGGAAGGGATGAGCCAGCCCCATTTTTGGTTTCAGTTAGAATTTTTGGGAGGTTATTGCATAACTGTTTGATCGATTCCGGTGCATCAAGTAATGTCATGCCTTTGAAGGTATGTCAGGCGTTAGGTATAATTCTGCTCCAGACCAACAAGAAGGTGACTCAGCTGGATAAGACCAAAGTTCCAGTTGTAGGAGAATTGAATAACATCCATATGCAGCTGGAAGCGGATCCTAGAATTCAGAGTCGCATTGACATATCAGTTGTGGATATACTAGGTGGTTATGGCATGCTATTGAGCAGAGATTGGATACATCGCGACTGACTTCTCCCACATGTGGTTGCCTTGGAGAGGAGTTCCAAATCAGATAAAAATTGAAAGTACACCACAGCTAAGATTAATGATCACAGAGTGTGGTGAAAATAGTGATGTTTTGTTCATGGAAACTGATTTGGGTTCATATAGGCCCGTTAAGAAAGAAGTCCTCTTGTTGCAGAGCTCGAATGAGGAAAAGTATTTAGAAGATACGCCTGCCTCCACCGAAGTATGGATTGAAAACGATTCAAGTAGGAATGAGAATGAAGAGATGTTCAGAGATTCTGTGTTAAAAGGTGTAAAGCAAGAGACAGAAAATGCCTCCATCAAAGACTTATCGTTACCCAGTTCATATAAAATTCACGAGGCTTTCCATCCAGAGAGTGCAGGGGCCATGAGTAAGATCTCCTTGGAGCAAGTCCCAAAGACGATTCAACAAGTCACTTTAAAAGAGGAATGTGGAGAAGTTAAGGGAGGGCCAGATTCAAACAAGGTTGTCTCAATTGATGCACTTGGAGGAGAAAAGAAATGAAGCTTTGGAAAGTTTGGCTAAGCATCAAAGGGTTATGAGCAGACGGTTCGATAAATCATGGTTGGACCCTTTTCAAGCTTCTGAGATCCTGGGAGATAATGCATTTAAGTTACGGACACGAACAAGAGGGGATATCCCATTGCCAGACGATGGACAATCCCCCAAGCATTATTTCTAGTCCTAGGTTCTTTCCTAGAGCCTGCTTTGTAACATAATTAGATTAGGTTTGCCTTCCTGTTTTCTTTTTCTTTGTTTTTCGGTTTGTTTCGTTTTGGTTTTTGGTTTGTTGCCCTCTGGATTTTTGGTTTGGTGTTTTCGTCCCTTGAGTTGTCCACTCAAGTGGTTTTGGTTTGGAATGAGCAAGGATTTTAGGGTTTCCCATTGCGAAGGGGGTGATGATGGTTATATTTTCACAACGTGGTGTCTTCCCACTGGAATTTGTGCAAATGTTGAAAACTAGGGTTGTTTTCCTCGTGTTATCATCCAGTTTGAATCAAATTCGTCTCGGGAGGTTAACCCGTTATTGTGTCTTAACACATGAGTCTAAAGATCTCAAATACCTTACCTATCTCCACTCTGAGTCATTTTGGTTTCTTGAGAAAGCTCTTGGCAGGTGAAAATCTTACATCTTGCTTCAGCACCATTGCAATTCTCAAACCCATTGGAGGCTTCATTGCTTGCCAGCCAATTGTGGAATTGATGGAAAATCAATATGAATCAAAAGAAAAGAAAATGTGCTCAAAGAAATATCTGAAAGACAAGAAAGAAAGAAAATGAAAAATGGAAGAAAATATTATGAAATATTGGTTTTGGGAACATACGAGTAACTCCACTGGGGCTATGGACACTCGGCCGGCAGTGGAGCAATATTCGTGAGAATTGTAGCGACAACCTCGTCGGGGCTATGGACGCCTGACTGGCAGCGAGGCAATGCCCAGGATGCTTTTGAAGTTAAGATATTTATATAACTTGCTGCGGTCGATTCCGGAAGTCAAGATGGTTTAGAGATGGAACGAATGCACACACTCACGGGGTCTTAGATGAAAGTGTTTTGATCCAATATCGGATTCTTTTCCCCTTTTGAGTAAGTATCCTTTTGTATGATGATTTGAGGAAGATTAATCAAGGTTCAATTCTTAAAGTGTTTTTCAACACTTTCCCGTGGGGATGCCAGATGTTGTGACCTTTTCACACATCACCCCATTCAAAATGGGGACCCCCTAATTTTTGCTCCATTCCTCGTCTTTTGGCTTTGGTCTTGTCTCTCTCTCTTTCGGTCTCTTTCTGCTGTCTACCTTTCTGGGGATGTGCTCGTCTGTGAGCTTAAACGTGAAATTTGGCCAAGTCCATAGAATTAGGGTTCATACTTTCCAGTCATTTTGCGGTCGAACAAGGTGAATAAATTGACAATTGAGACTAACATTGTTTTCAGTATGCTTCCAGCAGGTTTCCACTGAAATTTCGTCAAATTTTGGCAACTTACTATTTTTAGTAAGTGTGTAGTTTCAGGTGTTCCTTAAGCATTCTTGAAGTTTTAACAGTCACACTGCATTCAAAACATGTCAATCTACTCATCTACAAAATTTGAGCTGAAACAGACAACTTATTATTATTTTTCTAATGTTCAAAATTCAAGAAAATTAAATGAACCCGTTCGTTGTATACCCATGAATTCGACAAGTTTTGAAAGAAATTTTCCTCTGGGTATTGAAGATTATCGATGAGGAATGGATTTTAAGGTCTTCCACAGCTTGCCAAGGATTTTGAGGTAAAGATTTTAAATGGGCACCAGGTTGGTGAATTTCCTAAGGAAAATCTAAAAAATTTCTAAGGCAAGGAAAGAAATGTTTGTGAAGATAAAATGCCTCGGTGGATGAGTTTGAAGGTGGGTGTCTAGATAATTTTTGATCAAATTCCTGATGAAAGCATTTTTCTCGAGCCTGAGTCGGATGAAATATCAGAGTGAAGTGCGCCGAGTAGAATGCAAGATAGGTTGGAAATTTGGCTAAGGCATGAAGAATTTGAATGCAAAGTTGGCTAAGAAAAACGATGAACCCTTGGAGATCAAAACATGAAAATCCTGGTAAGTAAGTTGAGTTTATATTATGAAATGTTCTAATACTCTTCTCCTTGCTTGTTTTGCAGGAGGAACATCGAGACCAAGCGGTGATGACTTAAGTGATGAAGAAAATAATCCAAGATGACATTTCAACCTCAAAGGAAGAAAAGTTGCAAGAAAATGGCTAAGTGTTGAGACTTAGTGACAGAGAAGAAATGTTTTCAAAACTCAAGATGGAGAAAAGAATGGAAGCTCGAGCAAAGTTGAAGAACAACGTCAAGAAGAAGATCAAGAGTAGTGTGAACGCGTCTCTGGATTGGAATCTTCTAGAAGGATGATGGACATTAATGGCTCATTTATTACCCCATTTTCTTGGTGCTTTTTGGGGTGAATTGTTTGGTTGAGGTGGCAATAACTGGCCATCCAGCCCGAATCCGAGCCGTCTGGACTTGGCCATCTATAAAAGGGGGAATCCCCCCTCATTTGTACCTAATTAGATCAGAGTTAGGATAGCAGAGAAGGAGTAGAGAGAAATTGATAGAGTAGAAAGTAGAATAGTTTGATAGTATAGTTTAGATTGAAAAGGAAGGAAAGTCTTCCCTTTGAATACTTTGTAAGAAGTTGTCGTGAATGCTTTCATAATAAAAGAATTTTCATTGATGGTGATTTCTTCTTTGTTATGAGTAGTTGTCGAGGCTTCTTCGTCCTTCCAATTCACGTAGTAACTTGAAGTAGCTTAAAGTAAAGTAGATTTCATTTCATGCAAGTACTTAGTAATTGTGGAATGTGGTGCTCGATTTGAATAAAACTTCGCTCATCCATACCACTAGTGGGCTCGCTGACGGTGGGTTCGCCCTGCGTGGTCAACTGGATTACTTTTCAAACTTAACTTCGATTGTGACTCACGTGTTCGTATGCATCGTCTTGATGGTGCTTGCATGTTGAGTTATAATTTGAACACCTTTCGCTACTCCTCTGAAGATTGCACCGGTTTTGTGGAAGCTGTCCGAAGCGAGGCAAAGCAAGGCTCGGTTGAAGTTTGTAAGAATTGATCGCCATGTCCCACGCCTTAGAGTAGATTAGAACCTTCTTATCCCTACACTCATTTTAAATTCAATTCATTTCTGGTTAATGTGATTTTTGTGACACCAATCAGTTGTCCGAAGGCTACTCCATTCTCTCTTGATCAAAGTATTCCATGCGCTAAGATTGCAAGAAAATTCGCACGCTCAACTCCAAGGTTCCGAAATACTTAGAATACCCTCAGTTGGTTTGATGTGAATTGTTGTTTTCACGAGGGGACTTACACAATTGTTTAGAATAGTTGCAGTTAACAGTAAATGGATGATTGGAAGGGATTTGCGCAATGCGGATGATTTAGCAATAAGTACGTTTTCCTATAACTAACCAAAGATGAACGGAAAGTAAATGAGTGTAAGGGTAAGGAGATTCTATATTCTACTCTAAGGTGAGACATGGGATCAATCTCAACAGCTCCAACCAAACTCTGCTTCGCCTCACGCTGGACAGCTTACACAAAGTAGTGTTGATGTGTTTTTTGTGACCACACCAACGCAGAATAAAGTCGCCAACGGCTACCCTATTCTCTCTTGATCAAAGTATCCAACACGCTAAGATTGCGAGAGAGTTCGTGTGTTCAACTCCTAGGTTCTTTCAATGGGAAAAGTCTCAGTTGGCTCAATGTGATTTGCTGGTATTTCAAGGGGACTTACGGAATTGTTCGGCAGTGGAGAAAGGAATTCAAATGCTCGAAAGATTTGTCTATGAAGCGCGGGTTTCCTATTCTAACCAGAAAGTACTGAATTGAAATGGTGTAAGGTTTAAGAGAGCCTAAATCTATTCTAAGTGTGGGATATGGAGCTCAACTTCAGCAAACTTCAACCAAATTTCGCTTTGCCTCACCTCGACAGCTTCCACGGAGTCGGTGCAATCTTCAAGGGAGATGACTAAAGATGTTCAAACCACCACTTGACATGAAGATACCATCACAACGACGCATACCATCATTCAAACTGTGATTGAAGTTAGGCCCACAACGTTTCCAGTTGACCACACAAGGCGAACACACCATCAATGAGCCCGCTAGTGGTATGGATAAGCGAAGCTTGCTTAGATCAAACACTACATTCCATTATTACTATCTACTTGCATAAAATGAAATTACGCTACTTTACGCTACTTGAAGTAGAAGGGACGAAGAAACCTCGCTAGCTATCCATAACAAAGACGAATTTCACCATCAATGAAAAGATCTTTTATTATGAAAGTTTTACACAACAATTTCTTGCAAAAGTTTTCAAAGGAAAACTTTCCTTCTTTTCAACTACACTATCAATCTATACTAAGCTACTTCTAAGTTGTCCCTCTACTCTATGTCTACAGTCTAACCTCTAAGCTAATGAATTACAAATGAGGGGGGATGCCCCTTTATAGCTGGCCAAGTCCAACGGACGGCTCAGATTACAATCGGCTGGATGGCCCAGATTGTGCCACCTCAGCCCTAAACAAGATTCACCCTAAAAACTGCCACCAAGAGGAGGGGGGTAATAAATGAGCCATTAATGTCCATCATCCTTCTAGAAGATTCCAGCCTTGAAACGCGTTCACACTGTTCTTGGTTTTCTTCTTGACGTTGTTCTTCAACTTTGCTCGAGCTTCCATTCTTTTCTCCATCTTGAGTTTTGAAAACATTTCTTCTCTGTCACTAAGTCTCAACACTTAGCCATTTTCTTGCAACTTTCCTCCTTTGAGGTTGAAATGTCATCTTGGATTATTTTCTTCATCACTTAAGTCATCACCGCTTGGTCTCGACGCTCCTCCTGCAAAACAAGCAAGGAGAAGAGTATTAGAACATTTCATAATATAAACTCAACTTACTTACTAGGATTTTCATGTTTTAACTTCCAAGGGTTCATCGTCTTCACTAGCCAACTTTGCATTCAAATTCTTCATGCCTTAGCCAAATTTCAACCTCCTCAAGGGCGTATTAATAGATGTACTTTAAGATCATCTTTTGAAGGTGTTAACTTCAACTGCATCTTCTTCAAGAAATTTATTCCACCAGCTGAAGCGTTGACAATTTTGATTTCATTCATCTCCGGCTCAGGAAGATTATCTTCACGAAGAATTTCAGCAAATTCACCTAGGCAGTTCCTTTCAAATTCATTGTCTGGAGGATTTTACCTTGAAAACACATTTTCTTCACTTTGCCTTAGAAAATTTTAAAATTTCCCTTAGGAAAACTCATCAATCCTGTGCCCATCAAAAATCTCCTTCCTGAAGGCCTCGACGAACTGTGGAAGACTTTAAAATCAACTTCTCATCGGAGAACTTCAATACCCAGAAGAAAATTTTCTTCAGAATTTGTGAAATTTATGGGTATACAACGAACGGGTTCATTTAATTTCTTGAATTTTGAACCTTGGAAAAACAAATTTATTCCTGTTCTTCACATCTGTGAGTATTTCTTGTTGCTCTGACTTGAGAAATTTTTAAATCCATCTTGCAATGCCAATATCTTCTGACTTCATCTCTGGAAAATTTATTCGTGCTTCAAGAAGAATTTCACCACCTTTAAGGTCTAGGCGTATTTTCTAAGGAAGAAAATACTTTGCCTTAGAAATTTTTTGAATCATTTAGCACTTTTGAAAATTTTTCCTTAGGAAATTTTATTCAACTTTATCCATTTTGCCTAGGTGAGAAATTTTTTATTTCATCCATTCACTTAGAAAGATTATCTCCATCACCTTGGGCGCATATTGTACCATGGAGGACACTTTCAATTAAAAAAAAAAAATTCCAACGCCTAGGCAACATTCTTTGTTTTCAACTTCTTAGCAATATTCACCTATCTTCACCTAGGGCGCATTTCACTTGCCATATAGAAATTTCAGATTCCAACGCCTAAGCAACATTTTCCATTCGCCACCTTAATATTCCCAACGCCCAACATATTATATTCATCACCCTTATCAACTTTGGGCGCATATCACACTTGAGGAAGGATAATAACTTCACCACACCCAACATATTTTCCACCTTCACTTTTACCTCATTTAGGTAATATTTTATCTCCTTCTTTACCTTGCTTACCACCTTACATTCACCTTTACTCACTTCAACTTGGGCGCACTTGAGCATGTGTGAAGGACAAACCTTTCAAACGCCACCTTGTTTTGTTGACTCTTGACTTTCCTTGTTGAGCTTGGGCGCATTTTTCCATGTATGAAGGATGGGCGCAAATGAGATAGTGTGAAGGATTTAATGTCATGCCTAGCTTTGACTTGTTGACCTTTTGGCTTCTTTCTTAAGATGGGCGCATTTTGGCATATGAGGTGGACGAGATTCTTTGACTTCCTTGACTTTCTTGGGCACATTTAGCAAAGTGTAAAGGATGGGCGCATATGACAAGAGGAGAGGAATAAAGCTTTTCAACGTCCTTGCTTTGACTTGTGACTCTTGAGATTCTTTCTTTTGCCTTCACATGGCCCCACTTGGGCGCATTTTGCCATGCAAGAAGGATGAAACTTCCAATGCCTTCAACAAGTGACCTTTTGACTTCCTTGTTTTTGTCCTCACATGGCCCCATTTGGGCGCATTCCCACATGCATGAAGGATGGGCGCATTTCCAGGGTGGTGGAGGATATTTATACTTAGCCATTTTTCTTTGAAGTCATTCACTTTGAGGGCGCATTTAGCTATGTGTGCAGGATGAAACATTTTGACTTCTTTGACTTGCTTGTTGCATGGGCGCATTTTGCCATAGGAGGTGGACGAAACTTTGTACTTAGAAACTTTTTCACATACTTTGCTTTGTGAGGAGGGCGCATTTGGCCTAGGCTGAAGGATATTCCTCATACTTAGAAATTTTTTTAACTTTCACCAGCTTTTCCTTGGGTGCATTTTAGCTAAGCAGGAGGATATTCACACTTAGAAATTTTCTTGCATCATGTTTGTGAAGAGGGCGCATTTTGCCCAGGCAAGAGGATAAACTTTATGCCTTAGAAATTTTTCTGGCTTCAGCTGAAGATGAGCGCATTTTCATGGTGGTGCAGGATGAAGTCTCAGACTTAGCCAATTTTTCTCGTCTTCAACAGCTTCTTCATGCCTTACTATAAATAGTAAGTCCTTTAATTTCATACTTCAGAAGCTCAGATTGGTTTGAAATTTTGAACACTGGATCCTCACGACTTCATCAACCTGTTGATACTGCTATTTCGGGTTGGCTTGCTATTTTTAGCCCATTTCTGAAGGTGGTTTGCTATTTATAGTAACTGCTTGCTTCTGATACCTCCACAACTCCGTTTGATTTGAAATTCGAATGAGGCGCTCCTCACCACGTGACCTGCCTGCTGACGTCGGGGCCTGCTGCTGACTTTCTATTTTTAGCCAGTTTCTGAAATGACTTACTATAAATAGTAAGTGCTCTGTGTTCCCTCAAATTTTATCAGCAGATAGCTTGGAAGACACTGATCGCGGTGGTATACACCAATTTTTGAAAATTCTGACTTTTTACCCCTCTTTTCGGGCCCCGAAGCTAGAAACCCTAATTTGTTTTGCATGCATATCAAACGATCTCCGTTTGTCTTGTTTTTGCTGCATTGTGATCAGCTCGTGATTCTGAAGTGCTGGGAGGCGGCTGCTGGGATGTATTTGCTAAAAATAGAAAGTTCCTAAATGAGTGACCATCTTCGTTTGCATGTCACGTCACTGCGAAGCTCTCGAAAAACCCATAAGGAATATGCAGACATGCAAGGAAAACCCTAACATGCAAACCCTAAAAATAGCCTCCAAAGGCTGAACTCCGAAAGTCATTATCTCACTTTGCATGTTATATCGTCGCGAAGGTCTCAGAAAACCCAGAAAGAATCCTCAAGCATGCACTGAAAAACTCTGCATATAAACCCTGAAATTTGCTCTGGAAGCTGAACTGCTAAAAATAGTAAGTGGTCTGCTTCAGCTCAAATTTTGCAGGCGAGGAGCTTGACATGTTCTAGATGCAGTGTGATTGTCGAAATTTCAAAAATGCTGAGAGAATACCTGGAATTACGCACTTACTAAAAATAGTAAGTAGCCAGAATTTGATGAAATTTCAGTGGAAGCTTGCTGGAAGCACACTGACCTCAATGTTAATCCCTGTTTTCAATATATTCACTTTGTTCGACCTCAGATTGACTGGGAAAGTACAAACCCTAATTTTCCAGACTTGGCCAAATTCACGTTTAAATTCAAAGGCGGGCACATACCCGGAAAGACAGACAACAAAAAGAGAGGGAGAGACAGAAAAACAAACCAAAAGCAAAGCCAAAAGACCGAAACGAATTAAAAATTAGGGGGGGTCCCCATTTGCAATGGGGCGATGTGTGAAAAAGGTCACAACAAGTAGGTGCAATCTTCAAAGGGATAGCGGGAAATTTTCAAATTACAATCCAGCATCAAGATACCATCAAGACGACGCATACCAAGATTTGAATTGCAACTGAAGTTAAGCTTATAAAATTCTCCAGTTGACCACGCAGGGCAAACTTGCCATCAGCAAGCCGCTAGTGGTATGGAATGAAACGAAGTTGCCTTGATCAATGCCACACATCCACAACTACTATCTACTCGCATAAAATGAAAATTGTACTACTTTAAGCTACTCTACGCTAATTGGATTCAAAGGGATGAAGAAACCTTGCTGGCTGTCCATAACAAAGACAAATTTCACCATCAATGAAAAGATCTTCTATTATGGAAGTTTTACACAACAATCTCTTACAAAAGTTTTCAAAGGAAAAACTTTCCTTCTCCTCCAAACTATGCTAAGCTATCAAACAAAATGCCTCTCTGCTCTAGCCTCTACTTTGATCTCTAATTTCTAGTCTAATGAATTACAAATGAGGGGGACTCCCCCTTTTATAGATAGCCCAGTCCAATGGACGGCTCGCATTACAATCAAAAGAATGGCTAAGATTGAGCCACCTCAGCCCTAACCCTAAAAAATGCCAGAATGGGGAGTGGTACATTAAATGAATCAAAGATTCCCACTCACTCCCAAAATAGTAAAGGCAATTAATGCCCACAATTAGTCTTCTAGAAGATCCTCGTCCAGTAGTGCATTCCCATTCTCCTTCTCTCTGGCTGCAAACTCAATGAACCTACCAAGTACAGCCTCAACCTCCTGAACTGAAATAGGTGGAATGCAATCAAGCTGGAATTCTAACACCGTGACTGATTGCTCGTGCCGTGCACAAGATTTTCTCCAAGCGACTAAGGAATCCTGCGTGCTCTGAATCAAGCTGGAGAAAGTAGAAGTGTTCTCAAAGTCATCTTGTACGAAGGTCTTCACCTTTGAAAAGAAAGGCACCAGCCTACCCCTTAAATTATCAGCAGTCACCTCATCAGGATTCAACCACCTAGCAAATATAGCCTCGAAGGTATTCTGGACTCCATCAATAATATTGGCCATAGCCTTCCTAATTCTGGCTGAATCCGCCCGTGCTGCGTCAAAGAAACCGCGTCCTATGACCATTGAAGAGTACCATCTAGAGAAGTCGTATCTATCATTCTCCTGAATGACTCCATCGATTAGCGTCTGCAAAGGAGTATGCCTCAATGCCTCAAGACGCTGAATAACTTTGCTCTGATAAACAGAAGCATCACCCCAGGCCTGATCAACTGCCTCCATACGTGCTGAAATACTGGAAGCTTGCTGGAAAGCACAAGCAAGGTCTTCCATGAATTTTTCTGTCTCAGCACGAACTCCTGTAACCCACTTATCTGCCTCCTGTGCCATCTTCCCCAACTCCAACAAGCCACTAATTGATTCTCTAGGTATCTCAGTTGGAAGTTCTATTGCTGGAATCTCCCGCCCAGAAGGACGAGACAATTGCTGCATATATCCTATCAAAGCCTTATGCTCCCTTTTCAACTTCTTATACTTTCCTTCCTTTTTAAATAATCTGTCCTTGAGGGCATGGTAGGAGTTATCACATTCCTCTAAAATCTGTGCACCTGTGGGGCGTCCTAACTCCAAAGTTGTGACCACATAGTTCTCAGGCACTGCTTCGTCTCGATCACAATCAACCTGTGGCACTGCCATATGAAGGGTGCGAGAGCCATCCTCATCAGTTAATATCTTTGAAAATTTTCGTGCTCTCTTCTTTTGTGGAGGCGCGTTGATCCTGTTTAACAACTCTTCCATTTCAATCGCTGGATCAATCTCTTCACTGGGGCTTCTTCTCATCCTATCTTTGAGCCAATCAGGTAGTGTATATTGTATATCAAACAGCTGCTGTTCTTGTGCCTCTACTTCACGGACTTGTTCAACTTCTATATCATTCTGGTGAGCCTCATTGGCCTCAAGTGGCTGAGTATCTCCTGAAACTATATCATCATCGTCTAAAGCCATCTCTAATTCCTGTTGAAATTGAGGGTCGGTAGCAGTCCTCATCGGTCTGCTGATCAACTCTACTAGGTGCGTTGACACTCTGGCCAACTGACTCTCTCCGCGGTGGTTGATTATCTTGTTGTATTGCTTGCACCTGATTCAATGCATTTCTTTGATCAGCAAATAAAGAAACCTCTTGTATGCTTGGAGAACGTGTCTCTAATGGCGTGGGTGATTCAACTACAACTCGTGGAGGCTCCGACTGAACGGGCTCCTACCGAACTGGCTCTTTCCTTCTAGACTCCGGACCTCGTGTAATTTGTTTCTTCCTACTGGTAGTGGGTGTCCTGTGATCTCCCATCAAATTGTAAGTCAGTGCAATCGACCTACTCTTCAATCTACTCACACGCCTGTCAACCCATGCTCTGGTGAATGTCAAGACCGGAATAGAAAGTGTGTCCAAGTCAGTAATCTTTGGTTCTGACCAATCCGGGAGTGGAAGTAGAGTATCTCTCACTGCCCCATAATTTGGATGGACAACGTTCATGTCTTCATCCACCTGGTCTAGTACCAGAATGACTTCACACTCCCTAATCATGCCTATTGGCAACCTAGAGAACATTCTTTTTCTGACTTCAGTCTCGTCTGATGCACCAGCCCAATAATCCTCAATGTTTTCCTTATGTTTAAAATCCTCTGACAGTACCCATTTGATATTGTTATGCAGATCATAGTGGTGTCTGCTGGTGTGATAGGAAAAGTGATAAAACTGAAGCTCGCTCTCGGCTTCTCTAGCTACCTGCAATGAAGGACACACTTCATCTGAATTGCCCATGACAATTGGGAAGTCAACACTTCCCTTCTTCTTTTTCTTCTGAATTTTATCGTAGGCAACCAATTGCCTAGATATCTCTAACATTAAAATTTTGTTGGTTGGGTACTTAGGCAGCCTATATGGATATGAAGAAAAACCTTGCAGCCTTATGTACGAAAACTTCAGAAATTGTATAAACCAGCACCCATACCTATCAATCAATTCCTGAGCTTCCCTCGAGATCCTGTGATGCATACGTTCCTGAAGTGTTCTCGTGATATGCATGGTAAAGGTGTCATTGACACGCTTGTAATGAGTAGTACTTGTCAAGTGCAACTGCGGACAAGCCTCATGGATTTTGAACTGGTGAGAGCCACAACCAATAGGCTCCTTGTATGAAATCCCTCTATACTTAGTCATACGGGCCAGCATGTAAATGATGTAAGAGCCCATATAGAATGTCTTCGTTCTTCTCAAGCTCAAGAGTTGCTCGTGCAAATTGTCACTGATCATCTCAGCCCAGTTGACGTAATCCTTTCCTTCCAGCACGAGGTTGATGTAATAGAACATCGATGGTTCAAAAATAAAAGCTTGAGGGCAGCCTCCAACTCTGCTCAGCATCATGATAAGATCACAATACTCCTGCTTCAAGTCATCTGCTATAATCTGTCTTGGCAGCTTCGTACGAGAGGGCTTGGGGTTGCTCATCCAGCGAGTATTGATTGTCTCCGTACATCTCTCGAATGCAGAAGCATACATTCGCTCAGCTTGCTCCCTCGATTTGTAAATCATGTTTCTGTGTGTTGGGATTCCGAAAGCTTCACCAATGGCAGCAGGAGTGAGGTTGGCGAGCACTTGACCATCTGGTGACAAGATTGATTTGTGATCCTTCTCATAGCAGTTGGCGCACTCCATCATCAGCTCCGAACACTGAATGGCTGGTGGGAAACCAGTAGCTGCATATAACCCACTTTGAACGATGTTGTGTGAAGTGGTCGAAGGTTGATGATTACCAATCCCCAACATTCTGTTCTTGAAAGTTTCCAAGTTGACAGAGCCCAAATTCGTGTCAGCCAGCTTGCCCAACTTCGAAGTAAACTTTGACTCCGGCAAGAAAGACTTGCTCAGCTTCTTGATAACAGCTTGCCTGGACGCACCGTTGTTGTCCTTGCCAGTTGTTCTTGCTTCAGCCATCTGCAAAAAAATAAACATCCATTAGCAAATTAACTTAGAAAAATAAATAAAATACTTTGCAGGGCTGCCAGTCAACTTCAAGAAGTTGCAATATTATTTCTCATTTGCAAACCTCAACTTCTTCTCCAACAGACTTCAAATTATCAACCACTTGGAAAGTCTCAGCAACTTTCAACTTCAGCAATTCAATGAAACTTATTAAATTTCTTAACTGGCTGCAGCAACCTCACTCTTGTAAATTCGCACTTCTTCAGCAATCTTCTACTTCAGCAATATTCACTTTCAAAATAACTTCAACAATGTTCTCCGCAACTCCAAGTGACTTAGAGTGGAAGTTGAACTTCAGCAACAACCTCCAGTTTCAGTAATGAATTCAGATTTTTAAAACTCAGCTTCAGCAATTTGACTTCAATTCGTACCTTCTCAGCTTCAGCAACAAACTCAAGTTTCAGCCTTCAGCAAATTCCTCTTCTCAAATCGATTTTCCCACTTGCACTGGCAACTTCAAATCCTTCCAAGCAAAATCGAACTTCCTTGCATTGCAGCTTCAACAACTTACTTCAATAAATTTCGAACTTCTTCAACAGTTGCAGCCTCAGCAACTTTCAAACTTCACATTCAACTCAGCTTCAATCTTAGAGCAAATTCGAATTCCTCCAGTTGGTGAAGAGAAATGAATAAACACTCAGCTCTTATAGGAAAATTGAATTCTAGAAGAAGGCTAAGTTTAGCCAGTACATTAAATCTCCACTACTTCATTCGAATCTCCCTCTCTGGTATTTTTGACACTTGTCATCCGGCGTCAGGAATCTTAATCTTCTAGAATTTCAACTTTGACTGGAGCATTTTTTTAATTCACTTTCGAAAATGTTTAATTTAAATTCATCTTTTAATCAATTTAATTCACCAACCGGAGCTCTGTCTTGCAATTTTGTAAATTTTAATCACCTCTGATGCTCTGGAAAATTCATCTGTGAAGAACTCAATCAAAATCATCTAGGCAATTCCCTTTGAATTTGTCGTCTGGAAAATCTATCTCGAAAACACATTTTATTCACTTTGCCTTAGAAAATTTTAAATTCTCCCTTAGGAAAATTTCACAATTCGAGCACCGATTAAATTCTTCATTCGAAAGGCGTTGGCGAAGTGCAGAAGACATAGAAATCCATTTCTCATCGAAGATCTCCAATACCCAAAAGAAAATTTTCTCCAGAACTTGTTGAATTCATGGGTATACAACGAACGGGTTCATTTAAAATTTAAAATTTTGAACCTTAGAAAAATATTTTTTCAATCAATTTAATCCCGTTCTTTCATCTTCGTGAACATCTTGTTGCTCGGACTTGAAATTTTTTTTTTTTGAATCCATCCTGCAATGCTAGCACTGTTCGGCTTTATCTCTGGCAATTCATCCACGTTCAGAAAAATCTTATCACCTCCAAGTCTAGGCGAATTTTCTCAAGGAAGAAAATATTTTGCCTTAGAAAAATTTTGAATCACTTTGCATTTTTGAAAATTTTGCCTTAGGAAATTTTATTTAATTTCATTCATCTGTCAGTTGTGGGAATTTTTTTTTGTTTCAATACGTATCATGGAGAATATTCAACTTCCAACGCCTAGCTTACTCTTTATTTTTCATCACTTAGCAATATCAACTCTCAAGTCTAGGCGCGTTTCACACTTGAAGGGGAATATTAAATTTCACCACCCTACATACCTCTTGGCGCATATCATACTTGATGAAGGATAATAACCACGCCTAGCACACTTCACTTCACCCTCAACACCTTGGGCGCATTTCTCATGCTCAAGAGAATGAAAACTTTCAATGCCTCCAACAAGTGACCCTTGAGCTTCCTTAATTTTGTCTTCACATGCCCTCACTTGGGTGCATTTGAGCCTAGGAGGAGGATGAAAGTTTGTTGACTTGTTGACTAGCTTGAGCGCATTTAGCAAGGTGTAAAGGATGGGCGCATATGACAAGAGGAGAGGAATAAAGCCTTTCAACATCCTGGCTTTGACTTGTGACTCTTGAGATTCTTTCTTTTTGTCTTCACATGCCCTCATTTGGGCGCATTTTGCCATGCATGAAGGATGAAGCTTCCAACGCCTTCAACAAGTGACCTTTTGACTTCCTTCCTTTTGTCTTCACATGGCCCCTTTTGGGCGCATTTAGGCATGGGAGGAGGATGAAACGCCTTTTGACTTGTCATTGAATCTTTGACTTCCTCTCAAGATGGGCGCATTTGATGCCTCTAGGAGGATGAATCATATACTTAGAGAAATTTTAACTTTCACTAGCTCTTCCTTGGGCGCATTTAGCTAGGCAGGAGGATGAAACCAAGACTTAGGAATTTTCCTGATGCTATTAGCTTGAAGTGGGCACATTTTCAAGGTGGAGGTGGATGAAGTCTTAGACTTAGCCATTTATTTATTTTTCCTCGCCAGCTTCTCTGTGCCTTACTATAAATAGTAAGTCCCTTGATTTTCATACTTCAGAAGCTCAGATTGATTTGAAATTTTGAACACTGGATCTTCATGACTTCATCAACCTGTTGACACTGCTATTTCGGGCTGGCCTGCTAAAAATAACATATTTCTGAAGGTGGTTTGCCATTTATAGTAACTGTCTGCTTCTAATACCTCCACATCTCCGTTTGACTTGAAATTTGAATGATGTGTTCCTCACCACGTGACTTGCCTACTAACATCGGCCCCTGATGTTGATTTACTATTTTTAGCCTGTTTCGGAAATGACTTACTATAAATAGTAAGTGCTCCGTTTTCCCTCAAATTTTATTAGCAGATAGCTTGGAAGACGCTGATCACAGTGGTATACACCGGTTTTTGAAAATTCTGACTTTTTACCCCTCTTTTCGGGCCCCGAAGCTGGAAACCCTAATTCATCTTGCATGTATATCAAACGATCTCTGTTTGTTCTCGTTTTTGTTGCATTGCGATCAGCCCGTGATTCTGAAGTGCTGGGAGGCGACTGCCGAGATGCATCTGCTAAAAATAGTAAGTTCCTAAATGAGTGACCATCTCTGTTTGCATGTCACATCACTGCGAAGTTCTCGAAAAACCCATAAAGAATATGCAGACATGCAAAGAAAACCCTGACATGCAAACCCTAAAAATAGCCTCTGAAGGCTGAACTCTGAAAGTTATCATCTCATTTTGCATGTTACACCATCGCGAAGGTCTCTAAAAACCCAAAAGGAATATGTAGACATGCGTAGAAAAACTCTCATCAAAACCCTGAAATCTACTCTGGAAGCTGAACTGCTAAAAATAGCAAGTTGTCGGTTTCAGCTCAAATTTTGCCAGTGAGCAGCTTGATGTGTTTTGGACGCAGTGCGACTATCGGAATTTCAAGAATGTTGATAGAATACCTAGAATTGCACACTTACTAAAAATAGTAAGTACCCAAAATTCGATGAAATTTCAGTGGAAACTTGCTAGAAGCACACTGACAACAATGTTAATCCCTGTTTTCAATTTATTCACTTTGTTCGACCTCGGACTGACCAGAAAGATGGAAACCCTAATTTTCAAACTCGGCCAAATTTCACGTTTAAGCTCAATGGCTGGCACGTTGCCTAGAAGGCAGATAATCAGAAAAGAGACAGAAAGAGAGGAGACAAAACCAAAGCCAAAAGACCAGAATGGAGCAAAAATTAGGGGGTCCCCATTTTGAATGGGGCGATGTGTGAAAAGGTCACAACAGTTAGAATTAGGAAACTTGTGCTCACTTGCCAAATCATTCGAACCAAGTGAAACCCTTAATCTGCTGTCTGCTATCAACTGCCGAACAATTGTGTAAGTCCCCTCGTGATACCAGCAAAATCACAACAAACCAACTGAGGGTATTCTATTGCATTATCGGAACCTTGGAGTTGAAAGCATGAACTCACTCGCAATCTTAGCATGTTGAATACTTTGTTCAAGAGAGGATAGAGTATCCGTTGGGAAACTTTATTCTGTGTTGGTGCGGTCGTGAAAATCACATCAACAGGCTTATCCATATGCACAAACAACATATAATACATTGGTGTATTGCAAACCTGTTGTACCCAAAACCAAAATTTTTGCTTCACTAAGGCATTTTGCTTAATTGAGTCTTAATCTTGTTAAAGTGATGTCAGAAGGTCGTTTTTGGGCTTTTCAAATATGGAGTTGGTGTCAGTGTACCTCACTTAAAGAAATTTAAGGAAAATGAAAATTTGAACGAGAATCATCAAAATTTTCTATCTCCGGATAAGGGCACATTTTCAATGGGCACCCTATCTTTTAGGGGCTTAGGATCCTGTTTTTAGGCACCTCCCACATTTGTCTCGCATCACGTTAACTTCGCAGTTGGGCTATCAAGCCTATCAAACACACCTATTCCTGGCAAGTTATGGAATATATAGCGCAAATGAGGCTAAAGCGAATTGGCTAATCGGTAAAAGCTGCACTTTTGAAAGGCGCCCATCTTTTTGAGGTGCCAAATGAAGGATTTTGACTGAATGCCATCCAAGATGTTTGTCTCACGTTTGTTCGAGCTTCGCGATGCATCCGTCAGTGGGTGAATCTGAGTTGCTGAAGTCAGTGAACCAGAGGTCAAACATAGGGTCAAATCTTAGTCAAAATATCAGAGGAAAAAGCAAAAGAGCACATTTTGAGAAAGGCGCCTCAGCTTTTCAAGCCTTTAATGCTTTCTTTTTGATGGTTTCAGACATAGTTGGAAAACTCGCCCCAAGGAAAAACTCGCCAAGGGAAAAATTGGAGAGTTTTTAAAAACTCGCCAAAAACTCGCCAAAAACTCGCCAAAAAAACTCGGGAAATGAAAAAATTGCTTAATTTTCATTAAAAACACATTTTTTTTGCAAAATTCAATGACAAGATGAATCCAATGAATCCATAAATGAGTACAAAAGTGTTTTCTATTAATTTTGATTGAATTTAATGTAAATTAATTACAAAATCGCATTCTCATGCGGAATCCCGATGGCTAAAAGCCTGAAAGTCTGATACATGAAAACAGTAAAACTAGAACTAGAAGCAAATACTAAAGTTCTAAACAACAACTAAATACAACATGCTAGGCTTTCCTCTTCCCTAGTCTAGCAACAACTAGGGAAGAAGGGGTGGGTCCTCTAGCCCTGCCACGTGTGCGTGGTGCTAGTGGTGGTGGCTGCGGTGCTACTGGCTCTGGCTCTGGCTCTGGCTCTGGCTCTGGCTCTGGCTGGATCTCATCCAACCCTACATCTCCAACTCCTGATGCACCCACATCCTCCATTGCCTCTCTCTCAAAGTCAAGGATTTCATCTGCACTAAACAATGGAGGCTGCTCCTCTCGCCCTGTCCAATCACTATAAGGATCTATCTCATCTAAGTCAATAGGATCCTGTGATTTTTCTTCAACTCTCTTTATGCGCAACCTAAGGTTGTATTGCACAAAGACCAAGTCATTGAGGCGCTTTTGTGTTAACTTGTTCCTCTTTTTCGTGTGAATGGACTCGAACAAGCTCCAATTGCGCTCACAATTGGATGCACTACAAGGCTGACATAGAATACGGAGGGCAATTTTTTGTAGATTTGGGGTTTTTCCACCCCAATTTTTCCACCAAACATCTGCAAAAAACAAAAACAAAATTGAAGAGTTAGAAAACAAAGTCAAAGACTCAAAAGTCAAAAGTCAAAACACATTTTATCAAATTCTAAGATGCATGTGAAATAAACTTAAAATTTAAAGACTCTGAATTTTATACCTGGTGGCAGAGTGGTTCTTCCTCTAACAGCCAGCTCTGAAGAAAAGAGATTACCAGTTGCCTCCCTGTATATATCCATCTCCTTGACGATGAGGTCTCTCACTGCAACCTCAAGTTCCATCCTCTGAATGCATGTTGTGAGCCCCTCCATAACCTCTCCATTAGGATCAAAGAAGCTCTCTGAGAAGAGAAAAGAAGGGTTGAGGAAGTACCCTGCTGCATGGATGGGTTGGTGGAGTTGATTGTTCCACCTCCTATCAACAATCTCCCATATGGGATCAAATTTGAGGCTGTCCCCCTTGTAATAACTTTTGATGGCCTCCTTGGCCCTATCCATGGCCTCATAAATGTATCCCATTGCGTTTTCATCCCCATCTACCAAGCGGAGGACTCTAACCAAGGGCTCCGACACCTAGATTAAAAATACAAAAAGATCAAAGTTAGAAATTTATAATGAAAGGCTTAAAGTTAAATTAAAAAACATATATTTATATTGAACTTGAGATTAAAATTAAAATCAAAGTTTGGAAGTTACCTTCACGATCTCTGTAGCTTTTTGTGCAAACAAGGGGTCGAAGACAATTGCAGAAATTCTATCTCCTTCGGCCTTCTTTGAATATGAAGAGTCATTCCATGCTTGACTCACAAACATTTGTCTTAGAGAGCCCAAAGAATCCAAAATGCTTTGCAACGTTAGGAAAATTGTTGCAAACCTTGTGGCACCCGATCTCACCAACTCCTTCCCTTGCGTATGCTCTCTCATCAAACTAAGAACCCAAGGGTGATTGTAGATATATTTTGTGATGCTCCTTGCATCATCTACAATCGGTGCCACCCAAACAAGTTTGCCTATGTCCTCCAAAAGAAGGTCAAGGCAATGAGCCGCACAAGGTGACCAAAAGAGTGATGGATGTCTACTCTCAAGCATCCTTCCAGTTGCCACATACGCTGCTGCATTATCTGTGATGACTTGCACCACATTAGCAATCCCCACCTCCATCACAACTTCTTCCAACAACGTACACAATGTATCTGCAGTTTTTATCTTGTTGGAAGCATCCACCGACTTCCAAAACACAAATTCACCTTTGGAAGCAACCAAAAAATTAAGGATGGTGCGGTTTCTCCCATCCGTCCACCCATCAGAAAGAATTGAGCAGCCAAATTTTTTCCATTTATTTTTTTGCTCTTCCACCACATGCATTGCCCTTTCGGTTGCATTTGTGAGCAACCTACAAGTACAAAGTAAAATAATTAAATAAGTACAAAATTGTAAGTTATAAACAAAAAATAGCTTGAATTCAACATAAATAATAAATTAATTTAAATTTTAAATGAAAGAACATAAAATTTAAGTTGATTTGTCACTTACTTCCCACTCAAATCTTTGCGAGAAGGTGGCTTGAAGCCTTTTCCCGCAACTGTCAATGAAGTGACCATATTGTGCCAATAGGGACTATTCGCTACATTGAATGGTATGTTATTGAAATACCAAAAATCAGCACATGCCATGGTAGCATGTTCATGCACCTCCTTGTTCCACCCTGTAGCCTCCAATGATACCTGTGCTCCTGGTGTGTTTCTTGGCACAAAAAAACTCTGTGGGTTGCGTGAAGATGAAGGTGGTGGTGGCATTGGCACTCTAGTCGAACTAGAGGACAAGGGGGGCCTAGAGGATGCTGTGGCTGTGGCTGTGGTGGTTGTGCCATGAGTGCGAATCCGTGGACCACGAAGAGAGCCCACAATGCCAACAATATCTGGCTCTGCATCCTCATCTGACTCTATCTCCATGTGCTCAGCCTCGTGCTCCTGAGTCCCATGGGCATGCGCATGTCCACTGGCTATGGCTGCTGCTATGGCTTTTTTAGCCCTCTCCTTTTGCATTTTTTTTCCTCAGCAAGTGAAAGTAGGGCAAGCATCTCTCTTCTAATCTCTTCTTTGGGCTTCTCACAAACCTTGGCATCACGCTGAGGAATGCCTGCTAGATGGTATTTGAGGCGATTTATGCCTCCATGATATGTTTTTTTGCATTCACCACAAACAACTGTTCCAGGCACTGGCCCTCTGACACCATATTTCCATGTAGGGTCTCTAGCCCCTGCAGGACGTGTGCCTGGAACCCATGATGATGTTGTGTGAGGGGTGGAAGTTGATGGGGTGGGGGCGGAACCTGATGCTGAGCCTGAACGAGAGCCAGAAGCCATTATAGTGTGTAATGTGTATTCACTGATCAATGATCAATCTACACATTCAAAAAATAAGCACAACATATTAGTTTTTTAATATAAAAAAATTTTAAAAACAACCTAAAATCATTAAAACTTAAAAAATCTAAAGCTAAATTCCATTTAAATTGATACAAATGTGCTTAAATGAATTATCAATTAACATTATTAACTAATCTTATCATTCTACACAAAAAATGAACCTAGGTCTGAAAATTTCAAAAAATAGTGAAAAAAATGAAAAAAATCAGCAAAAATCAACAAAAGATTGTGATGAATTTTGTTTTTTGGATTCTAAATGCAAAAAAATTGTTTCTTTGTGCTCTATCATGTCTTTTTTTCAATTTGGAATGAGTATTTTGCAAGAACAATGAAAGAAAATGATTAATCAAAAACAAAAAACAAAAACATAAACCCTACCTTTGAATCGAATTTCTCTTCAAAATCCACACAAAATGGCGTTTGAATCTTCTCTCCTCGATGGAAAATCGTTGGAAATGATATCTCCTTGCTTGGGGTGGGGGGGGGGGTTTCAGCTCCTCACACAAAGTATCAATTGATTTTGAAATGAAATGAAGAAGATAAAAGACGTTTTGTGCTTTATCCCTGCGATCGCTGAAGTTTTATTCCCACTGCTGAAGCCTTTGGCTAGTATCACGAGAAAATCCTGGCGGTTTTTGGTAAAACTCAAAAACCAAAAATGAGTTTTGTGCCTATGAAGAACCTTTAAAAACCGCTTTTGAAAATCAGCGAAGTTTTTAAAACTCGAAGTTCTCTCATGGTTTTCCGAACTATGGTTTCAGATATTCAATGGGGCAGAAAGCATTACCAGCTTTTCCTCGCTGGTCTGCCTCTGCCGGGCTCAGAGGTCGACTCAACAGCTTGGTACCGGAGTTTCGGTGGATATTCTAGCCGGGCCGAAATGGCCAAGTCCGGGATGAAAAGAGCAAAATTTTCAAAAAGGGCTCTTTGTTTTCACCCTTCTCGTGATGATGTTTTCCGGAGAAATGCGCCTCGCACCGTCAGCGTATCGAGGTCACCATGGAACTTGGGATCTTAGTCCCAAAAAGTTGATAAATCGGTTATGAAGGATTTTGTTTTTCCTTCGCTCAAGATGCGATGTTAAAATTGACTGTTTGAGGGAAAAGCGCAATTTTGAAAAAAGGCTTTGATTTTGAGCCCGGCAGATGTCGGGCTTTATGGTTTCCCCAAGATACCTTTATCGGGCTTTTGCTCAAATATACGCACCCGCTGCCTAATCTGGAGAAGTCACCAACCAATGTCGAGGGATGAACAGAGGTCCTGGCCAGAGGTTTTAGCCAAATTTTCAAGGAAATTTGGCTAAGTCCGAATTCACTTTTAAGAGTTCGTGTAAAGTTGGACTTAAAGAGAGTTGGAATGGACGCCTTTAACTCGAGTTCTCGACCGCTAAAGTAGGATCTGCCAAACGCCGGGTTGTCATCTTCAGTTCATATATTGGCATGTTGAGTAATCTTTCAGTTCACATGTCGAGTTAACTAGTTTGCATGTTCAGTTAACTTGATTGCATGTTGACTTAACTGAAGATTATCATTGAATGTCAACTGGAGTTCACATGCATGGCGAATTTGGTTGCAATTGTGAAGTTTCTGTGAAGATGGCGCTTCATTAAGTGTTAACTGAAGTTCTAAACGGGACAGCATATTTGATGAAGCATAATTTTGTGAAGCTACGCATTTTTCAAAGAATGACAACTGAAGTCTTGAAAGGGTCACTATTTTTAGAATATTCATTGCATGAAATATGGCGAATTCCTTATGACTAACTTTAGTTATCAAAAGGGACGCCTTAGTTCAAATTTGTGAATCTAAAGCAAGTGTGAAGATGGCGAACTCAATATAGATTGTTAACTGAAGTCAAAGTCGCATGAAGTTGTTAACTGAAGACTGAAAAGGGAAACCCTAATACATGGCGACTTATTTAGCATATTCGAGTTTCAGTTAACTGGAATGAGGTCCAATCAGAAGCCAAGCGCACTTTTCATGGATTCCTTGCCTAGTGCGAATTTCAATGATGAAAATCTATATATTCCAGCAATGGCGTCCATTATTTCATCATCTTTAGCTTCGAAGTTCATATTCTTCTTGAGCGACCAGCAACCTGAAGGTGCTACAGGTGTCCGAATTCAGCGTTCTTCATAGCAACGAGTTCAGATTGTTCAGAGGAAGGCGATTCTAGACTTTATTTTCTCTTTGCATGCAGGTTTCATCAAGTTCCAAGGAAGAAGTTGGCGGATTTTTCAGAAGCAGACAAGCAAAACTTTCTATCTTTTGTCTTATTTCTTCTATTTCTCACCTTAGGTACTTTCTCCGCATGTCAAAGAAATTCAACACATATTCAATCCGATCATCCGGTTCGCTGTGATTTCGACGTTAAGAAAACTCATCGCCTTTAGATTTTTTCGAAATTGCCCCAGGCCTTCATTCCAAGCTCTGCTTTTTCTCCGAATCTCTTTTTGCATGTGGGTTTGAAAACACATTTTTCAGAACGGCTTATCCGGTTTGTTCGCACAGTAATAAAACCCATGTTCCGTAGTAAAAAACTTCGTAAATTTCTTTCGGCCGTAGGCTATTTTAGTCTTTGTCCAGAGGTTTTCGTAAATTCTTCATATATTTTCCGACTTTACCAAAGTCCCTACTTTCAAAACGCAAATTAATCTCATTTGATTGCTACAATCGGTTTCACGAATATTAATTTCGCATCAAAACTTCGATATAGGACCTAAACTCGGCGTTTATCCAGTTGGCGAACTGAAAGGGCTGAAGGTGTTAGCAAAGAATTGCTGAGGAATCTTGAGCCGCTCGGGTTGTCGGCAAAGGGATATCTATTCCTATTACTACTTTTCATCTTGAGTTCAGATCATTGCATTAAGCATTATGACTCGTCTTCACGGCAAATCAGATCAGTTGACGGGAGGGTTGTTTGCAGTATCAAGCCAAAGGACATAGAAAAATGTTTTGCTATTCCTCCTTGTTTAGATAACTTTACTATGGTTCTTGAGGCCTGTGAGAAGATATGGGATGCTGATCATCAATGTTCGTACAACGAAGATTGGATCAGTTAGTCAGTCATGGCAGACTTTTGGACAACTGGATTGATAGTTTAGTTGCTGTTGGTCGGCGTCTTCTTGCAGATTTGTATCAGTTGAGAAGTGATGCGCATAAGCTTCGTCAGGGTGTTCAGTCACTTGAGATTGCGGTTGCAGAGAATTTGGCGAAGGATCGTGTTCTAGTATCTTAGTTGTCAGTTGCATACGATGCCTTGGAGATTGATGAGGATCAGGAGAAAGTTTTTACTTGGAGAGAGCAACACCTTCTCAGGATGGAAATATGTGAGAAGGTCTCTACTAAGTTGTTTTCACTCAAGGATGATGTGGTTGGAGTACTTGCACTTGTCAGCGGTTTCGTTGTTCAGATTCCGTGTCATTATCTTCTGGAAGATGGCATCGTGATGTTGAGGCTAATAAAGTCCAAGCAGAGTTCTGAGTAGCTGATCTCTGCGGATAGCCTTGAAGGTGAAACCTATGATTTAAATTCAGAAAATATCGCCGATCGTTCTGCAGCGCTTTCACCCGGCGGAATGCAAAGCGATGGGTACGCAATGCACAATGGAAAGCGGCGAGTGGAACTTAACGGAAACGTGACCGCTGAGCGTTCTGGAGCAGCGTCGCCACCGAATTTATGCAGGACCGCATGAGTTCGGTCAGCGCAGGGATCCAGCCGACATGGCGATCCCGCCTGGAAACCGGCAGCTTACCCTCGAGGGTTGACCGGGTGGATAGCGGCGAACTCCCCACCTTCGGCCTTGAGTTTAATTTTTGTTGACTTTTAACAGATGCTTATCTCATCCTGAAATTATCATCACAGAGTTAGGGTTAGGGTTTCCAGCTAACCGCAGGTAAAGGCCCGCTAACTTTGCTTTGGGCCAAGGACTTGCATGCTTGCACATGGTCCATTTAGTTAGTTTGTAATGTTTAACTCATGGGTGTAAAGCCTGTACTAACCTATAGTTTACTTCATTAGGGTTTAATAATTAATTTTGCATGCATTTCAAGTGACCGAAGTTACCATGGGCGGTGATTTTAGGTTTCTACACCTTGATGTATATGGTAAATAAGAGCTTTTGCTCATTTGTAATTAACTTTTGCTTGAGAGAGAAATATATGCTGCGCCTACCTTGCCCTCAATATTGCTCTTTTGGTATTTGTTCATGTGTCTTTGCTATTACAGTTAATTGTTATGCCACATAGGGTTTCATGCGATTGTGATAGTGGATTCTTTCCATAGTTTAGATAAATCTGTTTTGTGCATCTTTATCATTACGATCAATTGTTATGCCACATAGGGTTTCATGCAATTGTGATGATAAATCTGTTTTGTGAACTTTTACCGTTATGATCAAGTGTTATGCCACATAGGGTTTCATAAGATTATGATGATAAACCTGTTTGTGAAGTCTTTACTATTATAATCAAGTGTTATGCCACTTAGGGTTTCATAAGATTGTCATGGTAAATTCTTAAATCTGTTTTGTGCCTAATAAACTTGTTCAGATTGAGATAATAGCTGCGCCACCTTGCCTTCAAGTAGAGAATCTGAATCCGTTTATCGTCTGATAGTCAAAACCTTGCTCCGTTTTCTCATGCTCTGTTTTCTTGAGGGAACTGGATAGAATTTAAGTTATTAAGTTTAGTTGTAGTTAGTGAATCTGCGAAACCAAAGAAAATTCTCTGCTGCAACGTATATAGTTTTCGAGAAAGCCTTGTATCTACAGCTGAAACAAAAAGACAGGAATTAGTTTAGTTTATTTCCCTTTGCAGGTATTTTTGTAAAGCACAACGAGGGAGCTTCCCCTCCTAATTTGAAGAGCACTCATTGCGTAGTGTATATAGGCTGTTCGTAGCAACTCTTACTCCAGAGGTGCTAGTTGTTACGCCAACAAAACCATAATCACAAAATGAAAAAGCTTA
Organism: Sequoia sempervirens; assembly: GCA_007258455.2. Taxonomy (NCBI): domain Eukaryota; kingdom Viridiplantae; phylum Streptophyta; class Pinopsida; order Cupressales; family Cupressaceae; genus Sequoia; species Sequoia sempervirens. The sequence goes on from VDFB02255687.1 coordinate 234,356, forward strand.
ACCTTTCCATATATCCTTCAAGGCCAACTGCTGTCTTTTATTGCCATGCCTAATTGTCATTTAGCAATACAGTTTGTCAAATTAACTGTAGTCTTTCAAAGTAACTGCTTGGATTCTATAAAATAAATTTGTTCCAGGAATACCTGATTTTGCATTCTTATCTATCATTTTAGAACACCTAGACAGGTTCTGTGTAAGACAGTCAGGGATATATAGCAGTTCATATCAAGCAAAACATTAACACTAATTCTATGAATATTCCATTATGTTATTATTATATTTTTGTTTCTTGTTTTTTCATCAGTCCAAGTAATATAAATATGTTACCATATCTTATTTATGTATTATTTATTTTTTGTTATTAAAAGCAGAGGCTGTTCTCATGGAATTTTATGTTTTTGCAGTCCTCTATGCTGTTGGCGGCATCAATGTAGATCATCCTAATATGAACGAGAGTAAGCTAATTAAAATCTATTTGACCATAAATGCTTGCTACTTGTGATCCTTGTTCATATGATATGGTTATTTACTTATTTTAATTCTTCACGATGGTCAACCATGCATCAATTTGGAATTATTGTGTTATTGGTTTGGATGTTCTTAGATTTCTCATTTCAGAGCTTTGATATTCTTAACAGAATGCGAAACTAAATTATTTTCATTAAAGAAAAGAAAAACAATGCAAGGAAACAGGAGAAGATTGTTGTAATTTGTAAATAGGGTTGAAAACTTGAAAGTTGAAACAATAAATTTATGCTTCTCCTACCTTGACTGTCTTGCTTGGAAGCCTATTTTTACATGTCAAATGCTAAAGTCAATTGGCTAAAAGAAATTCTAGGACATGCTTCATTAAATGACATCCAATAGGGATTTAATGACATCCTGTTTGATTTTGTTGAAAAGGATGGAGAAAACTGTGGGGCTAGCCCTATGATATATCTGACATTGCTGACAGTATTTTACTTCTCGCAGATGTAGTGGTCGTTGTTGCAGTGGTCATCTTGGTTGGTCTTTTTAGTGTGCAACATTATGGTACAAACAAAGTCGGATGGTTATTTGCACCAGCAGTTCTGCTTTGGTTCCTATCCATTGGAAGTATCGGAGCTTATAATATTTTTAGGTATGATACACGAGTCTTAAAAGCTTTCAATCCTCTCTATATAGTGCGCTACTTCAGAAGGGGAAAAAAACAGAGCTGGGTTTCTCTGGGAGGGATTCTGCTCAGTATAACAGGTGGGAGATTATTTTTCTGAGAAGTAATTCACTTATATTTGTTGTTTTTGATGTCTTAGTTTGATATTCCATGTACTTAAGAAGGGAACATGCCTTGCTATAAACTTCATCAGTATTTCAGGTACAGAAGCACTTTTTGCTGATTTGGGCCATTTCTCAACCACAGCTGTTCAGGTAAAGTCTGTAACATATTACTATTTTAGTTAAACTAAGAGGCTTCTGTAGTCTTCTCTCTTTTTGATTTTTCAAGTTCTCATATAAGTCTTTTTCTCTTTCATCTTGAGGTGCCCGTCATAAAATTTCCCTCATTCTTTGTGCAGATTGCATTCACTTCAGTTGTATTCCCTTGCCTGTTATTGCAATACATGGGACAAGCTGCATATCTTATGAAGAATCCAGATGATATTAAACAAGCCTTTTATAGATCCATTCCAGGTTGGTCTTATTCAAGTACAATCTAACACCTTTCCTTCTAGCAAATAATATCAATCAGTATTAATTTTATGGTGGTTATGCTGTCCTATAGATGCAGTTTATTGGCCAGTGTTCATCATTGCAACTGCAGCTGCCATTATTGCTAGTCAGGCAATGATATCTGCAACTTTTTCAATTATCAAGCAGTCAGTTGCACTTGGTTGTTTCCTGAGGGTAAAGGTGGTTCACACATCAAAAGAGTTCTCTGGACAAGTTTACATTCCTGAAATCAATTGGATTCTTATGGTTCTCTGCATCATAGTTACTGCTGGCTTCAATAACTTAACTCAAATTACAAATGCATATGGTATGCTTTAAAGTTTTCTTATTGCCCCTGCACTACTTTTGCATGTTATTTGAAATACTCTTGATTCCCATTTTTTATGAAATCTGTTCATTTCAAGCTATTAAGAAATCTTGAGGTCATCTCCAGACTTCAAGCAAAGAAGTATGGTTTCTTAATTTCAACTTATGTTTTCAAAAATGGGAAAAGGAAATTAAACAGAAAAATTCCACAGTACAGGAAATTAGAGGTTAGAGGTCGATTGTAATGATCGCCCTTAAATTTTTTTTTAAACTTTCACAATTGCTAAATGAAAGAGCTTGACATGAACAATACCATTAGTGTTTTTGCAAACATAGTGAATTCTGAAAACTCTGGAAAGAGGAGTAAGGTTCTTACAAGTAAAATCTGATATAACCTTAATGTTCATCCATAACCACTCCTATGTAGCAATATAATTTCATGAAAGTTTTATCAGCAATATAATGTAATCAGCATAATTAGTTAAAAGCAAATAGAATAAATAAAATAAAATAATACATGTTTTGTTGGGAATTAGTCCTCATTAATAGTTAGTGATCGGGTAGTTGCCGATGGTGGGTGTCCTCAACCAACGTCAACTAACTATTTATAGTTCCAATTGTGATGTAATCGGGGACTAGCACAGATGTGATGCATTGTAATGTTGCAGCCATATGAATAAAACTCTCAAACATATTTCTGTGCAATTGTTATGTGATTGGTTTGATGCATTAAATGCTATTTTGTAACTTAGTTTACTATATATTGCAATTCCTACTTAGCGAGCAAACATTTGGTGTCGTTGCCTAAGCATACTTAGGGAAATCACCCGATGGTAAGATGGCGTTGTGATGGGTCAACCGGTGGAAGAGATTGTACAAACTAACGAAGAACGGAAAGAAGATTTGACACAGGATTTGGTCAACTTGTGGGATATATCGTTAAGGGATCACTTATGGAGGGAAGCTCTCAGGGGAGAGATCCCTCAAGTAGTCATCTAGGACAGACTGCAAGTGAACGACGAGGTCAATCATCTCCTCAATCGGCTACCAAGGCTGCTATCTTGCCATTTCATCATCTTGCAAGATCTTCAGGCAGAGAGCGACCAGGAATGCCGAAGGAAACAGATATTGCAGTGGTATGAGGAGAGAACCAAATAGGAAGAGGAAAAACGTGACACTAGCTAGAGACGTACTCCCGAAAACCAATGATCGCATGACCAACCTTTAATGCTCATACAGCCTAATAAAAATAAGAAACAAGTACCAATCGGGCAAGAAACACAAGAAGAGAAGGTTCGGCGATCACTCAGGTTATTGGAGCAAGAAAACCGATGACGAAGGTTCAAGCAAATTGATAAAGAAATCAATGAAGATATAACTGAAATAAACCAAACTATTATAAGAGCACACCAAAATCTTGATGAAATAGACCAATCTATCATAAGAGCACATCAACATTTTTCCGAGGAAGGGGACGAAGGACCCTTCAGGACACTATATGCAAAAAAATACAAAATTAATGGAAATGAAAATGAATTAAGTGAAGACCTCGAGAGTAGTATCCGACGCATTTGGAAGTTTTCCATATAAGATGACGATGAAGGGCTAAGGATTGGAAGATCTGAGCCTAAGACCACAGGGCAGAGGGAGTACCAGAACGAACCCCACGAGACTTGAGGTGTAGAGGACACCGATAGAGGACGTAGGGGAGACTTGTACGTGGCCAAGAGTGCAAGTGACACACCCGGACGTAGTGGGAGAACCAATCTAGTCAGGTCCAACACACAAGGAGGGCGTCGGGGAAGGATGGTGACTCTGCCAGCCAAGAGGTAAAAGCTACCAAAATTTATGGGGAACAGGTCAGAAGATCTAGTATGACACTACAAAATGTGCGAGACGATTTGGATAGCCAACAGACAAGATGATACGGACTATTGGTTGAAAGCATTTCCAGCAATGCTGAGAGATAGTGCCATCGATTTGGACCAAGTAAACAGGGCATCATGGAGATTACTCAAGAAGGCATTCCAAGATGAGTTCAAACTCCTGAGGGATGACAGTGAGATTGTAGCAAAAATCTACAATACAAAGCAAGGGAAGCACAAGAGTGTGCGTACGTATAATCGAAGACTTAAAGACTTGTTGGGGAAATTGGAGGCTCAGCTGGCCAACGAGCTAAGGAAATGGTGGTTCATTGAAGGCTTACTTCCGTCATTGAGGGAAAAAATGAAAGTCGTACCTCCATCATCATACGTTGAAGCGTACAATCGAGGAATGGATATAGAGAGCGAAAATAAAACATCCTCCTGAGGGAAAAGGAAGACAGATGACGAGGAGAGTATGGACAACAATGACGGTGAGTCAAAAATGGTGCAAGCACTTTGAAAGGATATGCTAAGAATGATGAAAGAATTTAAGGCTGATAAGGAGAGCATGAAGGAAGCCAGAGAATTGTGGTGTACGAATTGCAATGGGGAAGGTCACACAAAAGCAAAATATCCTAAGAAGTTGTTTTGTGATATTTGCCAAGTGATGGGACATTCCGTTAAGGAATGACCATACAACTTAAAAGCAAGAAGTGCACAAGTACTCTTTGCCCAGGGAGAACCGTCAACACTATCGAACACACCATCAAAACCCCAGAATAATTCCAACACATCCCTTGGAGGGTATCAAAGTAACTAGAGGAGCAATAATAGTACCCCGCAAAGTAAGATATGGTACGATGGTAAAGGAAGGCCCATGAATAATGTTGGAAGTGCAATGAATGGGGCCACTTTGCTAGGGAATGCCAAAACAGTCAAGGTTCAAGGGGAAGATTATGCAAGTGGTGTGGACTAGGTGACCAGGAAGACAACGAATACCCCAAGAAGAAAGGCATCCATATGCTAGAGGTGGAGGAGCAAGAGGTACTGGCTATCACTAGAGTGCAAGCAAAGAAGGCCACCTATCTAGATCCACGTATGAAAAAGCAAAGAATGAGGGAAGCAAAAGCAAAAGTGGAATTGGCAATGATGAGGGAAAACAAAACACCTCTAGAGAACCCAGGAACCTCTTAGCGGTTGGAGGCGGAAACCAACATCGTACGACAAGTACTGCAGACCACCATATCGATAAAAGTAACTGACCTTCTCCAAACTTTGTCGCAGTTGGGATTGGTGATCACAAATGTTGTTGGGGATGGCAAGCAACCGCGATCGAAGGACTGAAGGAAAGAATTGGTATAGAACCGCCACCGTACGGTGAACAAACCATCGACCCAGTACTGCTGACGACAAACATCAGGAAGATGCCAGCAGTCATTCAAATGGAGATTGGAGGGAAAATTTTGAAAAATACTACCATTGATGGAGGATCAGGAGTCAACATACTACCCGAAGACACATGGAAGAGCCTCAGGAAGCTGACATTCTGACCACCAACATTCCAACTCGTCAGTGCTGATCAGCATGACATCAAACCATTGGGAACATTGATGGCGTAGAAGGTGGTGATTGGAACACAACCATTCCTACTGAACTTCGTAGTAATCTCACTATAGAGGAAGGCGTACGATGCATTGCTCGGACATGGGTGGTTAGTGGCAGCCAAGGAAAATCACAATTGGAAAAGAAACACACTGCCCATAAAGAGAAACAAGAGGAAGTGCGTGATCAACCTGAGAAATCAAATAGTCGGTGAAGAACTGGCATCCTCAGACTCTAAATCGGAGAAAGGAGGCGGAATGGAGGAAGAAGGACCATAAAGTCAAATGATGAAGGCATCCTAGATCTCCAGGGGTCCTTGGAAGATGAGACAAATTCCTTGAACGAACTATTCCACTAGCAGATGGAGGACTATGAAGTTTTTCAACAAGATTGCAATATGCTGCAAGTCGAAGAGGAAGGGACGGGGGAAGATGAAGCATCAAAAAGCCAACCGTTCCCCCTGGAATACGAAGAATATAAAGGAATGGCCAGAGTAGATGACACACCAACACATCAGTTTGAAGGAGATAAAGCAATCAAGTACGAGGAATCAAACATAAAGGTCAACCTAGAGGAAGAAGACTATCCCCATACGATCCTAGTAGGAGATGATTGGAAGCCCATACTAAAAGCAACTGCATTCAAAATTTTCATGGAGTACAAGAACGCCTTCGCATGGACGTACAAGGACTTGAAGGGCATACCTCCGAAGTTGTGCGTACACCAAATTCCACGTACTCGAAGCACAATCCATACGAAAAAGACTGTACTGAATGAACAAAAACTATGCTGCGAAGGTACAAAAGAAATTGAAAAGATGTTGGAGGCTGGAATTATATTCAAGGTCAAAGTGAGTGACTGGGTGTCACCAATAGTGATATCTTTGAAGGATTCAGAGTAGATCAGAATATGCATAGACTTTTGAAGCCTCAACATGGTGACGATAAAGGATACCTTCCCAATCCCATTCACTGATTCAATATTGGAGGAAGTAGTGGGTTTTCAGGATATAATCAAATAAGCATAGCCAAGGAGGAAAAACTCAAGACAACCTTCATTGTTGAAGATGGAGTGTATGCATACAATAGAATGTTGTTTAGTCTGTGCAACGCTCTGACAACCTTCCAACATATAATATTGCATATATTTGATAAGATGTCCATAGGGAATTTCAAGGTATTCCTCGATGACTGGTCCATTTTAAGCAATGAGCAAACACACCTAAAGGCCCTTTAGGATTGCATGGAATATTGTAGAGCAGCTCGGCTGGCACTCAACCCTAAGAAGTGCCGGTTCATGGTACCTCAAGGAAAACTACTTGGACATATCATTTGCAAGACAGGACTAAGACCTGTTATCCTGAATTTTTGACTTGTTTAAAAATTTGGATAACCAATCAAATTTTTGATAAAATTTGAATATTTTCTTCTTTAAGGCACGCGTTACGAGGTGCAAAGAGTGGCAAATCTTAGTTTTAGGTTTATAAACCTTTGAGCTACTCTTTTTCTCTCTTTCTTTTCCGTTTTTATCAAATTTTGAGTCTTTTTCCTTGTCTTTTTGGTCAAAATCGGGTTTTTGGGGCAACTCAGCAAGTAGGGAAATTTTGGCTTAAGAGAAAAATTGCTAAAGATTCAAAAAGTTCCAAAATTGCTTAAGTGAGTCAAAAAGTCCGAATTTGTTAAGAATGCTCATTTTTGACAAAAGTAAAATTGTTATATGAGTTAAAAGGCCCGATTTACTTTAAGTCAATTGCCATTAGATAAAAAAAACCCGATTTCAAGTAAAAAGTGCTTGTTAAATGTTTATAAAACCCCGATTTTGCAAAAACACTTGCAGTAGCATTAAAAGAACCCGATTTCACTTGTTAAGTGATTAAAAAGGTCCGAATTTGTTTGAAATAAAATCGCTAAAGTGATCTTAAAAGCCCGATTTTGCAAGAGAGGACTTGCGTTGGTAACCAAAAAGCCCGATTTCAGTTTTTAGTGTTGCAAAGAACTCCAGAAAGTCCGATTTTCCTTGTTTCTTTATAACTTTTTCTGTTGTTTATCATTTTTGTGTTTAAAAACGCGATTTATATTCATACATTTTACCTTTCATTCTGTTGTGAACTTTTTCACACATCGCCCCATTGCAAATGGGGACCCCCTAATTTTGGCTTTTCTTTTCGGTCGTTTTGTTGTTGTCTCTCTTTTCTACTATCTGTCTTTTCGGGATGTTCCCGCCGTTGAACCTTAACGTGAAATTTTGGCTAAGTCTAAATTAGGGTTTTGAACTTACTTGCCAATTTGAGGACGAATGAAGCGAATAAATTGAAAACGGGGCTTAACATTACAACTTGCTATTTTTAGCAGTTGTCTTCGGAGGCAATTTTCATGGCTTAGAGGCAGATTTTTTCAATGCATGTCTGGAGATTCTTTGTGGGTTTTTCGAGACCTTCGCAATGATATGACATGCAAAGCGAGACGACGACTTTCAGCATTCGGCCTTCGGAGGTTGATATTAGGGTTTGCATGCAAATTTTCTCTGTGCATGTCGGCATATTCTTTCTGGGTTTTCCAAGAGCTTCGCAACGATATAACATGCAAGTGTAACCGACCACTTTTCAGAAACTTACTATTTTTAGCCAGTGCTTGCATGTTGAAGATTTTACGGTTTTACAGGTTTTCAAAGATTTTTTAGTGAGTGTTACATGCAGATCATCAGTGACCAGTCAGTCACTTTTGACCCACTTCTATTTTATGGAAGTACCACTTAGAGGCTACCGGCCCTTGAGCCCACCATTGGTCATCATGCACAACTAAAGTAGAGATCAATGAGTCATCTGAGCAACATGCAGAATTAGTTTGACTTGAGGCTAAAATGAGAGTAGAGGTCAAAATGTTCAGCCAGGAGTATCCCATCATAAGTGCAGCATCCTTGAGGAGAATCTGGCAGAAATTTGAAGGCAATCGAGGAGAACTTGCTATTTTAGTAAAGAAGCGTTCGAACTGATGTTCCACAGAGGTTTTGAGGCGAGGCCAGAGGCCAGTAGGGAGATTTGAAGGGGCGATAAGGAGACTGAGGGGAAGTCCTAAGTTTAGGCTGAGGGGTAATGTTGTGGGGAGAAATTGTTATAGTCTTTGGCCACTGGATTCTTGGAAAAATAGTTATAAAAAGATGTATAAGTATAAGAATTATACATCTTGGAGACAACTAGGAGTCCCCTAGATGTCTTAAGGACACCCCAACATCCTCAAAGTCCTAGCAACATCTTGGAGAAAGCGACATTGGTGGTGGAATGGTGGCGCTGGTGGTGGGCTGATGGGGGGACGTCCCCCCCAAGTCCCCAAGTCTCCGAGACGTCCCCCTTTAGGAAACACGAGGATTTTTGGGGGATGGTCCGAGTGGAACAACGGTTCTGAAGCTGAGGGCTATAAATAGAAGTGATCTAAGCGTCGGCCTGGCGGAGCAAATTCACCAACAAGGAGCGCACTGTCCAAATTTCAAGTCAAACGGAGCTAAGGAAGCCTCAGAAAACAAGCACTTACTATAAATAGTAAGTCACTTCAGAAGCAGCCATAAATGGCAGGTGGACATCAAATCTCAGCGGGTACAAGTCAAACATGTGATGAAGAGTCTTTGGCATGAATTACGAAACAAACGGAGTTGCAGAGGATGAAGAATCAGAGAATTGCTATTTTTAGCAGGTGAAGACAAAGAAATTAGGGTTTCCTAAAATCAAGGGCAGAACAGGACAACCATGCAGAAGCGGCGTCCAGTCACGATCAATACCCTTCAAGCAATCAACACGCAAGATTTGAAGACTTTCTGAGCAATTGCTATTTTTAGCATGTTGCTAAAAATAGCAGGTGCAGGCAGACATCAGGCTCCGACAGCTCAGTAACATCCCGAGAGTCAACACAAAGCAAAATCAGGCTCTTCAAAGTCAAAAGTCAATTCAAAGCACGAAATTTGAAGAACTTTCTAAAAATAGCAAGTTAGGGTTAGCATGAACGAGTCTCTCCAAATTTGACAAATGGCATAAAATTCACTAAAATTGATAAATTTTCAAGTCCAGCTAGTGAAAATGCCTTTAAAAGCCGAAGGCAGGTTGAAAATCTTTTGAGTACTACAAATTGGAAGCTCCTATGGTGAAATGCGCCCTTGAGCTTCAGGCTGGTTGAAAAATAGTCAAAGTGCTACAAATTGGAAGCTCCTATGGTGAAATGCGCCCTTGAGGGAAGAGCTTATAAAAATTCTCCCAAGTATTGAAAATTGGAAGCTCTGGGCTCCAAATGCGCCTTGAGGAGGAAGAGGTAATACAAATTTGTCTAAGTCTGCTAAATTGGAAGTAGGAGACCCCAAATGCGCCTTACCTTGCATGGATACATGGAAATTCTTCTAAGTACTTCAAACTGGAAGTTCTACCTCTTAAATGCGCCCTTGAGGTTCAAAAGTTGAAAAATTATTCTAAGTCTTTCAAACTTGAGGCTAGATACTCCATTGCGCCCAAGACAAGAGGGAGGTGATTGTAAAACGCTAAGTGTTCGAAAACTAGAAGCTTGACTAGGTAAATGCGCCTTCACTTGGAAGTGGAGGTGAAATTTTACTTAGGCATTAAAACTTGATGCTCACCTTGGGAAATGCGCCTCAAGCTGGAGTGGAGGAGGTAAAATTTTCTAAGTGTTGATAAAGTGAAACCTCAAAGTGCCAGATGCGCCTAACTTTGAAGAGTAAAAATGTTCTAAGTGTGAAAGATTTGAAGAAGCACCTCCAGAATGCGCCTTAAGAAGAAGAACACTTGAAATTTTTTCTAAGTGTTGAAACTTGAAGCCAGGTACCTCAAATGCGCCCTCCATGAGTTGAGAGTTGAAAAAGTTCTAATTGAATGCCCAGGGTGTCAATTGCGCTTAGCCTAGAGAGGGTGAAAAAACTTCAAAATTTTCTAAGTGTCGAAAATGGAACTTCAAGGGTAGAAATGCGCCCAAGAGGGGAGTCTTTGAAATTTTCTCTAAGTATAAAAAATTGGAAGTAGACATAGTCATATGCGCCTGGGAGTTGAGGGGAGAGTTTGATATTTCCTAAGTATTCAAAACTCAAAGTGCACACCTTAAAATGCGCCCTTGGCTTGCATGGAAAGTTTGTTAAAATGTCTTAAGTCATGAGATTTGGAGTTCCAAGGGTCAGATGCACCCCAGCTGCTGGAGGAGTGAAAATTCTACCAAGACATGAAAATTGAAAGCACAAGGTGGTAAATGTGCCTTTGACTGGAGGGGTAAGCTGGAAGAGAATTTAACTGTGAAACTTAAATTGAGAGAGGATCCCATCATTTGCGCCTGAGCTTGAAGAGTTGGAAAATCCTCTAAGTGTCAAAACTGAAAGTACCACCTACCAAATGCGCCCAAGGTAATGTGCAGTAGTTGAGAAATTTTCTAAGTGTTGTAAAATGGAAGTGCAAGGTATGAAATGCGCCCAGCTTGTGAGGGTGCAAGAAAGATTTTATAAGTCACAAAAAATGGAATGTGACCCTTCAATATGCGCCCACGCTTATGATGGTGAGCTGGAAAACACCCAAGACATGTAAATTGGAAGCTTGACCAAACAAATGCGCCCAGCAAGGAGTTGACTTAGAAAATTTTCTAAGTGTGAAACATTTGAAGTAGAGAGGTCCAAATGCGCCCTTGGGAAAGGATGAAAACAAGTTGGTGAATTTGATCAAGTGATGGAAAATGAGACTTAAAGGGGCTAAATACGCCTAAGTCATGGGGAGGAAGTCCTTGAGATTTTCTAAGTTATGAAACCCGGAAGCTTGCCTAGCCATATGCGCCCTCAAGGTATTAGGAGGCAAGTGGAGATTCCAAGGCGTGATGCATGCAAAGTGAAAGATTCCAAGGCGTTGAGCTAGAAAATATGCTAAGTATGGAAAATTTGAACCTCAACCCCTTGACTGCGCCTTTGATTTGTGGAGAAATAAAAATATTCTAAGTATGTAAAACTTGAAGTGTGACCCTCCATTTGCGCCTAGACTTGAAGGGATAAAGTTTCTTGAAGCACAAATAAAGTTGCCAGTGGAAAAGTCAGTGAGTGCCAGCTTCACAGGGTTGATGAATATTTTCAAGTCAGAGCAAAGAAATACGCTCAAGGGTGAAGAAATGAATTAAATTTGATGAGAAATTATTTTTCTAAGGTTCAAAATTCAAGAAAATTAAATGAACCCGTTCGTTGTATACCCATGAATCTGACGCGTTCTGAAGAAAATTTTCTTCTGGGTATTGAGGATCCTCGACAGGGAGTTGATTTTAAAGCCTTTCACACTTCGCCGAAGCTTTCAGGATAAAGATTTTGATGGGCACCGAATTGATGAGTTTTCCTAAGGGAAAATTTGAAAATTTTCTAAGGCAAAGTGAAGAAGATGTGTTTTCAAGGTAAAATACTCCAGACGATGAATTTGAAAGGGACTTCCTAGGTGAATTTTCTCAAGTTCTTCATGAAGATGATTTTCCTGAGCCAGAGATGAGCGAGATCAAAATTGCGAGCACCTCAGCTGGAAAAGTAAAGGCGATACAGTTGAAGTCAAGATGTTGGAAAATCATGAAGAACGCAAAGTTGGCTAGTGAAGACGATGAACCCTCGGGAGTTCGAGTGTGAAATCGGGTAAGTAAAGTGAATTTATATTATGAAGTGTTCTAATGCTCCTCTTCTTGCTTATTTTGCAGGAGAAACGTCGAGACCAAATGGCGATGACTTAGGAGGATGAAGAAAATAATCCAAGATGACATTTCAACCTCGAACGAAGAGAAGTTGCGAAAAATGACTAAGTGTTGAGACTCAGTATAACTCAAGTGTCAAAGAAGAAGTTGAAGAACAACGTCAAGAAAGAAGATCGAGAACAGTGTGAACGCGTCTACAAGTTGGAATCTTCTAGAAGGATGATGGACATTAATGGCTCATTTATTACCCCACTCCACTTGATGGCGGTTTTTAGGGCAAATTTTGTTTAGGGCTGAGGTGGCACAATCTGGGCCATCCAGCCGATTGTAATCTGAGCCGTCCGTTGGACTTGGCCAGCTATATAAAGGGGGAGTCCCCCTCATTTGTGCCTTCAGTAGACATTCAGTAGACAGTAGAGAAGATTAGAATAGACATAGAGTAGAGGGACAACTTAGAAGTAGCTTAGTATAGGTTGATAGTGTAGTTGAAGAAGAGGGAAAGTTTTCCCTTTGAAAACTTTGTAAGAAATTGTTGTGAACACTCTCTCAATAAAAGAGTTTTTTCATTGATGGTGAATTTTGTGTTTGTTGTGAGTAGTTAGCAAGGTTTCTTCGTCCTTCCGATTCAAATGGTAGTGTAGAATAGTTCAAAGTAGTATAATTTTCATTTCTATGCAAGTAGATGTTAATTGTGGGAGGTGGAGTCTTCAATTCGAGAGCAAACCCAGTCATGGACGTGGACGGACTCGTGTGCGTGCTTGATGTGATTTGTATGTTTATATGCGTGCGTTGTGATGGTATTTTCATGCTAAGTTGTAATCTGAACACCTTGAGCTACTCCTTTGAAGATTGCACCGGTTCTGTGGAGGCTGTCCGAAGCGAGGCAAAGCAGAGCCTGGTTGAAGCTTGTGAGAATTGATCGCCATGTCCCACGCCCTAGAGTAGATTAGAATCTTCTTAACCCTGCACCTCTTTCAATTCAGTACTTTCTGGTTAGTTTAGGAAACCCGCACTTCATAGACAAATCTTTCGAGCATTTGAATTCCTTTCTCCGCTGCCAAACAATTCCGTAAGTCCCCTTGAAATACCAACAAATCACATCGAGCCAAACTGAGCCTATTCGCATTGAAAGAACCTTGGAATTGAACGCATGAACTTTCTTGCAATCTTAGCATGCGGAATACTTTGATCAAGAGAGAATAGGGAGGCCGTTGGCAACTTTATTCTGCGTTGGTGTGGTCACGAAAAACACATCAACACATTCCAACGTCTTTTGTTTTAAAAAAATGTCTTGTTTAAAAACGCGTTTCTTTCTTTTCCGTTGCATTTTATTTGTCATTGCTTTCATTTTGAAAAATGTATTGAATTATTCGCGTTTTTCTTCAACGTTTTCACATGTTTTTCTGTTATACAATAAACGTCTTCTCCATTTGCCTTTTATTCACTCACATTTGTTTATATATGAACTTGTCATTATCCGCCTTCATAAAAATGCGTTTTCCCTCCATACGCCCTCCATTCTATACATTTTCAGCTGAGGATTATAGAAACACGTTTTTCTATATTTCAAAATTTCACTCGCCTTCATCTTTCTTTCACATCCTTCATTCCATTCTCATGTCTTCCATAACCTTTCATAATCCCATTCCCATTTCTTTGAAAAGATGAACAAAAACAAAAAGTGATGCTCCTTCAAAGTAATTCGGGTTTTTGTTTATCCATTGCAAGTCGGGGTTTGTAGCTAGAATTGCAATTATAAAAATTGCTAAATGCCCCAGAAATTCCGACTGCCTTTTGTAAAATTGCTGAAGTCATTGAAAAACCCGAAATACTTAAAAAAGGCTCAAAAGTTGAACTTTTTTAGACATGACTCCAAATCCAAGCTAAAAATCTTTCTGTCTTGCTGTTTCAAGAAGACAAAGCGTTGCTTTTGGTTGTAATCACTCCATCAAGACCTGAATTCGTCTTCACTGTTCATTCTCCACCATTTTTCATTAGCCTTGCAGATTCCTGCTCGATGACGGAGGAACCTTCTTCTCTAACAAACAAAAGGATGAAGTACAGCAGGATATCCTTTCTAGCTTTGAGAAAATCCCTTGCACAGCGTTAAGTTATGAAAGAGAATTGCTTGCAACCGATGATGTTATTTCTCAGATTACTGCAAATCTTCACCAAGAGTTCGATTCAGATCGGTTCTTCATGGATTCAATCCACAAGTTCGTCAATCATCGAACAATTTTGATAAGATGCAAGCTGCTTTCGAAGAACACAGAGAGGTCACAGTCGGAGATCATGATGTTATCATTAAGACCGTGTCTGTTGCTAGAAATACACTTGGTCCTGATCCTAATGAATTGCAGGGAATTATTAGCAAGTTCTTATCTTTCAAAGCTAGGA